>JANHFR010010524.1:23105-34280 GCA_032468015.1 Mimophis mahfalensis | reverse complement strand
CCTTGGGATCACGCAAAAATGTCAGGAGCAGAAGGGGAGGGGGCTGAAGTCAGCTCCATCCACTTCTGTTCCTGGCGTTTTTGCATTTTTGAGCGATCCCAGGGGGGGAGGGGCTTATAATAATTGGGAAGGTCAAGGGAATTCAAAACAAGCATTGATCTGCTGCTGTGTAAGCTCCCCTTGTATATTCATTATGACATCTCATCCATGCACAAAAGGGGGTGAGCCTGCTCTGTTCTGTTACAATTCTTTTGTTATTTTAATGAAATTGGATTCTATGGAAGCCACTGGGAAGAGTAAGAAAAATTAAATAAAGTCTGAGTATTTCCAATACTCAGTTCTTCCATTCTTGCACCATGTAATATTACTAATATTATCTACCCATGCCTATTACTTTTTTGGGAGCAACATGGTAATACAAACTGATAATAGCTATCAGTCAACACAAAAGAGATGAGATGAAACACTGCTTCTCATAATGTTACTGATTATTATGCCTAACTCTGTATAGAATGAGTCAAAACAACCTTACAAAGATTTTGATACATTCTTAACCTCTTTTTAATAACATACTAGACAATGACCTGTTAGGTCATTGTTTTGAAGAAATTTCTTTACCTACACTGACTGACCATAGGAGTGGGAGATGTGGAAGAAGTAGAGGCAACTTTCAACTCCCTGGAGCAACTTATGGGAATGACTTTGGACCTTCTCGCTACTTCCCCATTGTGTTTGCAGGAAAAGTCACAAATGGCTATAATGTGGTTCACTATGATATAATTGCGAACTGGACACTTGAGCACCCAGATAGCAATCCTGTGACCATAGTGGTGCGGCAATGGCTGCAATTTCATGAACTAGCTGCAGGTGTCCCTCATTCAAGGGATGTTGTAATTTTGAATGCTCTTTGAACAAGTGGTCAAAAGTTGAGGAATACCCGTAAAGAACTTTTTTTATATATAATGAGAAAAGAAAGCTGGACTTTGCAAATAATTTTATAAAGGGAGCCAGTGAGTGACAATTTTCAAATTTGCTTCAATGAATAATATGTATATTGCAATAGTGTCACAACCTTAAATATATTATCAAGTTATCCTGTACTTTAGTACTTCCTAGCTCCCCTGCCTTTCTCTGTACACATACATCTACACAGCTACACACACACACAAACACGCGCACATCAGACTGAATGTTGAATTTGCTCAGATAAAAACTCTACAGTCCAACATAGAAGCAACATCTGTATTTAATGTGTTCTGCATAGCATGCTGATATCATTCAGGAAATATGGCAATGCACTGGACATCCATAATAAGTTCAACATTGTAGTCAAAACCTAATAATCCTCTGTTCTTGCATTACACTTACATTCTTCTCTGTGGCGTGCAAAGCTATTTCCTTATAATACTGATAAATGTATTGTTTTATATTATTATAAGTTGTTGATCAGGAGTGGGCACTGACAACCATAATGAAACTAAATATTGGGGAAAGTAGGGCTATCATAAACCAAGCCTGAAAGTATATACAAGTTATTGATGAGAAGGAAGTAGAATGAACATTTCCATGAAGGGGCATGACTCTACCTCTGTAGGACGCTGATTTATGCAATCTCAGTTCCTTTTGCAAAACATTGTACCACTGAAACAAAGAAACCAAGTTACTTACCATCTGCTTATGGCTTGGGAAGAATGTTTGTTCTACAAGAGGGAACTTCTCAGGACCCAATGAGCTGACAATCTTAATTAGCTGAGAGAACTAGGAAAAAAGAAAGGGAAGGAGAGGGGAAGGAAGGAAGGGAGGATGAAAGGAAGGAAAAAGAAGAAGAGGAATCACTTGGGAGCAATATTGCAAAGTGGACAAACATCAAATAGACATGAAGACTTATGTCTTAGATGCCTCATGTTTCATCCAACATATTTGTTAATATATGATTGTTGTCAATCTGTAACTACACATTAATAATAATGCATGTTGAAAATCCTTTTGATTACATGCATGCACATACATAACACAACCTTAAAATTATGTCAGGTTTTGAGTTTAAACAAGCAAACATTTAACATCTATCTTCTGTTTATACAAATGATATGATTTCTACTTCTCTAATTTCAATCTGAAATCTCTACCAACTGTGCACCAATCAATATACAGTGGAACCTCAGTTCATGAATGCTTCTGTTTGCGACTGATTCGGGTTCTGACCAAAAAAGCCACCCGAGTTTTGAATCGGTTCATGACTCAAAATTTGGATGGTGAACAAACATGATATGGAAAGATTTCTTTCCGTGCTGATTTTCCCTTCTACACATGTGCAGAATTGTCTGTGCATGCACAAACAGTGTTGCTTCAGATCACAACCAAATCAGTTTGTGACCGCAGTCCGGGAATGGATTGCGGCTGCAAACTGAGGTTCCACAGTAGCTGCCTTTGAGTTGTCCAACCTGAGGTGCTGGCATACTAAAGTGTATAGGAGCTTACTTCAAATCAGCCTCTGGTTGCAAGTACATAATGAGAAAAAATTAACTATATTTTAGATTACATTTTGCATGGTGCTTTATCCTTGCTTGAAAACTGAAGTGCTCATCCTTTGTGTACCTAAAGAGATGCAGGAAATGATACAGCAAGATCACTTAAAATTACGTTGTGATCTTTTAGGAATGGCATGCGTCATTACAGAGAAGGTTGTTTGTATGTATGTGCCTCCAAATCTGTGTTTACTTCTGGAGACTGCCTGAACATGTCACTGCAGTTTTCTTGGCAAGGTTTCAAAAGTGGTTCGCCAATCTTATCCACATTAACAATATGCCACAAAATGGTGACAATTCAATACGAATATATTTCATGGTGATGATCTATATAAGCTTTCATGTTTATTATTTTATTGGAAGGACAACAAAAATTCAGTATTTTTATAGATAATACTGTTACCCTAATTAGAATAAGATAAAAGAAAATAAACAGAACTTATTGCATATAGTAGGAATTGTAACCTACTGCAGTATAGAAGGGGTTTTATTTTGTTTGGTTTGGTTTCCTTTTTTCATGTCTAAATCAAGCCTATGTAATTATGAGAAATGATACAATATGTAGAAGTTTGGGGATTAATGTGTAGATACAGGTTTTTAATAAAATTAGAACAATTAGAAATGTGTCTCTAATTTTCATGGACATTGAAATGTTCTTAAAATGCATGTAAATTAAAAATTAACACAGGAAGATTTTAATGATTATTTCTATATTTCTGACATAGAAACACTGGCACTAATTTGTACAAATCTTTCTTCAACCTTCTAGGCTCTGAGTCCCTTGCTTACGTATCTACTTAGTAGAATTGCAATATGCAGCATTTAATTTTGTAATCTGTAAATTTCAGTTTTGTAACACATACATACATAATGTGTATGTGACCATGCCAACACAAAGATGATGTCAACTTCAAACCAAACTTGGCTTCAGCCATTTTTCTGTTCCTCAGTTGCCACACAGAGGGGGAAGGAGCAGAGGTGGGATTCAGCCGGTTCTGACAGGTTCCGGAGAACCAGTAGCAATAATTTTGACTGATTTGGAGAACCACCTCTGACTGGCTGACACCAACAAATTCCACGTCTGATTGGCTGACAGCATAGCCATGCCCACTAAGCCACACCCATATAGAACCTGTAGTAAAAAAAATTGAATCCCACCACTGGGAGGTTGGAATGCCTCACTAGACACACCAGAGAGATTTCTTGGGGGAACCAAGATCATCTCTACTGGAAACAGTAGGGAAGAGTGCCGATTTGATGTACTCAATGAAGAAGATCTCTGAGGAGGATTTTAGTCTCAGAGTTCTGATTTTCTTGGGTTCATTAGTTGGAGTCTTGACAGATGATCTATGTGATTATATATGATTATATCTCTGCTCTGAATTGTTTAAAATATGTAGAGGAAGCAAGAGTGTTCAACCTGGGTGGGTGGCACAAGCAATTGCACATGGTCTCAGATATGCCAAAGCCCTATGTAAAGTGGGCAAGATAAGGATATAAATGAGCAGGGCTAGTAGAAAATTGAATTTGATTAGTTAAATTAATGGAATTACATTATCAAATCAAATCAAATCAAATCAAATCAAATCAAATCAAATCAAATCAAATGGAAATACAGGCTCAGTATATCTGTCCCAGCATAAAACTGAATAATACAAGTAAAAGTAATGAGATAGCAATAGCAGACTTAAATACTGCTTCACAGTGTTTTACAGCCTTTTCTAAGAGGTTTATAGAGTCATCCTATTTCCCCCAACAATCTGGGCCCTCATTTTACCAACCGCAGAAAGGTAGAAGACTGAATCAACCTTGAGCCAGTCGGGATCGAACTCCAAACTGCTGGCAATTGGCAGTCAGCAGAATTAGCCTGCAATACTGCATTCTAACCACTGCACTACTATTTAGATCTTGAACCCAAGGAATTATATGAAGAGTGTTAGGTTTCAGAACCTCTGAATATTTTGTTCCTCAATGGCCCATACATGTGCAGCATCCCATGGTCACACAATTGCCACTTGTGTGCTTTCCAATTGGCTTGCGACAAGCAGAGTTAAGAGAAGGCAGAAGTAAAACCATAAATCTTGGTCATTTGATGCTTTACTTAACAACCACAGTGATTCGTTTAACAACAAAAGGGGGAGGGTGGTTGTTAGCACATCCCAGTCAGGTGATGTTCAACTCAGAAATTATGATGTTTAGGCTCTCTTGGATGACTTAGATTAGGGGTGTCAAACTGGAGTCCCATGAGCCGGATGGGTCATGTGCAGGCCACGCCTATCCAAGCTCTGTGAAGGGAAAAAAAGTGATATGTCATGTGACGGCAACATGACTTAGATGACTTAGACAGACCCTCAAAACAGAGTGGAAAGCAGGAGGAATAAATACAGATATATGTCCTAATCCTACCTTTTAAAAAATATACTCTTCACACATACAAAGACCCTTTCTGTGTATATATATGAATTATTTTTAATAAGAGTGGCTATAATAGTGGAATCTTGAAAATGTGATTGTGTTATACTTTCTCCACCTTCTTATACTCCTATGAATTAGGGAAACATCTGCCTGGGCCTCTTCTGCATATTTTCTGTCCTTGTGGATTTACAATATGTTTTACCCTTTGTTGCTTTAGTAACAGACCTTGCATATTTTCCTCAAGGTCATCTTCCTCTCTCTCCACAGATTTTATGCAATGCTACTCTACAAATTTATATTTTTACTTTAGCGACTGTCCTTTCTTTGACAAGGTATTCGAACACTATGTTTTCAAAAAAATGCATTTGTGCAGAAATAATTTAACTATTGTGTATTTTCTATAGTTTTTAAACTATTATGATGAAAGTTCATCACTTGCTTTAGAAAGCAACCTAAGATAGGTGGTAGCAATTTACAATTTCCCAGAATTAAAAAAGAACCTCAAAATAGAGCTTTCCAAAGAAGCAAAACAAAACATATACCCTAAAAATATTTTTGTCTTAATTCCCAGTTATCCATTATTCCCTTTCAGGATAGACAATGTTGTGTCTATCCTGTTAATAAAATGAAGAAAGGGATTTTCTGGAACTGATGAAATCAGACATTTTGTGCTGAGATTTTATTTCGTTTATTTATTTGTCCAATTTATATACTCTTCTCCTGAGGGACCCGGGGCGGTTTACAGGGCAATTAAAAACAGACAGTACAAATTTAAAATTAATTAAACTAATTTGTTGGCCCAACAGACAAATTAAAATATAAAATCAATAACCCCAAAACCACCGAAATTAAAATTTCCAATTATGGGGACAGACCAGCCTGTTGGAAAAAATACATCTTAAGGGTGCGGCAGAAGGCCCTCAAATTAGGGACAGTCCGAATCTCTAGTGGCAGCTTGTTCCAGAGGGCTGGGGCCACCACAGAGAAGGCTCTCCTTTTGGGGGGTTGCCAGCTGACATTTGTCTGGCTGACGGCACCCTGAGGAGACCCACTCTGTGGGACCACACCAGTCGGTGGGAGGTTGTTCCTGGCAGTAAGAAGTCTCGCAGGTACCCTGGGCCTGAGCCATGGAGTGCTTTAAAGATCATGACCACCAGAAACCAGTGCAACCTGTGCAGGAGAGGTGTCACATGGGCATGCCGAGGCATCCTGTAAATCACCCGCGTGGCCGCATTTTGAACCAGCTGGAGCCTCCGGGTCCTCTTCAAGGGGAGCCCCATGTAGAGAACATTGTAGTAGTCCAACCGGGAGGTGACGAGAGCATGAGTGACTGTACGTAGGGCATCCTGGTCCAGAAAGGGGTGCAACTGGTATATCAGGCGAACCTGATAAAAAGCTCCCCTGGTGACGGCTGAGACCTGGTCCTTTAAAGACAACTGTGCATCCAGGAGGACACCCAAGTTGTGTGCTCTATCTGAGGGGGTTAAGGTCTCACCCCCAATTGTCAAAGAAGGTGTAAATTGACCAAACCGTGATGCCAGAAACCACAGCCACTCAGTCTTGGAAGGGTTGAGCCTGAGCCTGTTCATCCCCATCCAGATCCGAACAGTTTCCAGGCACTGGGACATCACATCAAAGGCATCGTTGGGTTGGGGTGGAGATATACAGTTGGGTATTATCAGCATACTCCAAAACCACGGATGATCTCACCAGCAGCTTCATATAAATGTTGAACAGGAGAGGCGAGAGAACCGACCCCTGAGGCACCCCACAAGTGAGTGGCCTCGGAGTCGACCTCTGCCCCCTCACCAACACAAACTGCGAACGGCCCGAGAGGTAGGAGGAGAACCACTGTAAAACGGTGCCTCCCACCCCCAACCCCCCGAGTTGCTGCAGTAGGACACCATGTTCGATGGTATCAAAAGCCTCTGAGAGATCTAATAGGACCAGGATGGATTAAACAGCTGAGAAATTGTTTTGTTTCGGGAAGTAAAACAACTGTATTATTTATTGAAATCGTCATTACTGGTAAAGGTAAAGAATTTGATTTAAGTTTTTAAAAAAATATTTTGCAGTAAAAGTTCACTTTCAAATTCCTTTGTGTACATATATACCTAAAGAACTCCCTTTTTATTTCATGTGAGGATATTTAAAAATATCACCTACCACCCAGGGTTTGCTGCAGAAATTGTAGATAGAGAAAAGTGAGTTGACACTGTGGACCCCACCATATTGGAGGCCAATGATAAGGCTGCGGAAGTCTTCTCCTAAGGCCATGCTGTAAGCGTGCTGACGGATGAGAACAAAATCAGGCTTGAAAGATCTAGGAGAAAACAAAAACCAAAGAATACATTTATGGTAATAGATCCAATTCCAATCTGTTTTTTTCCCTTTTCTGATTCTTCCTGTTCTGACAATTTCTCAAATTTCAAACTCATTACAGCTTTATATTAAAAACATCATTTAAACTTTCATTGCCTACAGCAGGGGTGTCAAATTTGATATCGTTGAGGGCCGCATCAGGGGGCTGGAGTGCGTGTCACCAAGGTAGGTTGGCCAGCTTGATGTCACTAGTGTTGGGGGCGCCTGTGGTGGCCAGAGCACTCTGCCAGAGAAAACAGGCTCCTGAGCTCCATTTTCATCTGCAATGGCCTCCTGCAACTCTCTGCCAGCAAACACGGAGCTTGCAAGGACTGCTTGTGGCTCTAAAAGTTCCATTTTTGCTGGCAGAGGCACTATGGACCAGTTCTTCCCTGTTTCCAGCACAGCCCTGTAGGCCAGATCTAAGTACCCTGCAGGCCGGATCTGGCCCCGGGGCCTTGAGTTTGACACCCCTGACCTACAGCAACAAAGTTTTAAAACTTTGAATACATTTCTTATATATAATCCACCAGCGTTCATGCCAAACTAGAATGTTCTGTGATAAGATCTAAATATATTATTTTAGTATAACAAAGTCAACCAGAAGTTTCTCACCAAGAATTTTGGATAGACTCCATGATATTTTTTTCAATGTTCTGTACACATGAAAAAAGACAGCTTCTGAATCTTTGGAAGTAGAAATTATTAACATATATAAAATTATAACACCATTTCTGAATGCAATGCACATGTTTATTTTAGAAGGTTTTTTCCTGCAAAATACAGCATTAAATAATCACATAAATAATGTTTGTTATACTCTCAGGAGCAAAAAAGAGAACTGATTTTTGAGTCTACCATCTTTATATCCAAGTAAGTGAGATATCTTTAGAAGGGTCTTCAATTGATCTTTCTCATTTTCTCATTTCCTTTCCTTATATATATAAGGATATATATATAAGGAGATATCTATCTATCTATCTATCTATCTATCTATCTATCTATCTATCTATCTATCTATCTATCTTAATTTCCTTAATATATATATTTTGAATGTATTTTTTTCTGAATGCCTCTACAATGTCAGCTATTCCTTATTCAGAGATTACTTCCAACAAGGCAGAGATAGCATTTAATTTGGTTGGGTTTATATTAATGGTCTTTTAATTTAAATTTTAGGCACATTTTTTTTCATGGTAAGAAACCTATGGAATCTTAGATAGTGCTGTTGTCTCCTTATTAGTCAACTTTATATAACAGAGAAAAATGTCCTTATAGTCTGTTTTAACACTGTACTCCATGAAAGTAACTAAAATTAGTTTACAGTACACTTTACAGTATGTGCCACTTTGATATTCTAAAGGAAATGAAGCAGTTAACTTAATAGGTAACCAAGTAACTAACAAGCCACTATAACCTTGGTAATTTTATAAAAGCAAGACTTGCCACATATCCTATCTGGCCTATGTGGTGTTTTTACAAGTCTGGTTCATCTCCCCTGTCTAGACAGAGCACAGAAATAACATACAGGAATTTCATTTGGCTTATTGCTCATTGGAAATTGGCCCAAATTTGCCAAATTCTCCATAATAAGGAAAGTAAAATGAGAATAAAATAAATAAAGGAGGAAAACCATTTTACACATACAAAACAGATTTCTGCAGTCTTAGCTGAGATTTTTGAGTGACAAGAAGTGCTGTATTGGAATTAGATTATTTTCTTAAATAGTGATTGTTGGACAGTTTTTCCAAGAAGAATAAACAATAAGGTGGAAAATTGTGACAAGGTATAAATTGCTGTGGCACTCTTGGCTTTGAGGGGAAAAAAATGATGACCGCAGCTACCTGAGGAGATCTTACAGCTTTTCTGTTTCTCTTCACAACATGAGATTTACAATGATATCTGAGAAAAGGCTTAAAATTTAGATGAAGAAATGAAAACACAGAAAAAAAATTTTTTTAGGCAAAATATTTCCTAAGGTAAAGCAACAGACTGGTTTCAAAAGATAGGGTTTATTTAAAATTAAGAATCCTTGCCCCTGAGTGGACTCCCTAAATGTGTAAAGTACAGCTCCCAAATATCCTGAAGGCGTCCACCCTTGTGTTAGCTAATATACTTTTAAATTTATTTCCGGGGTCAATTCAAGAGATTGTTTCTTGTCTTACAACATTTAGGATAGGAAAAATAAAACAATATCCCTGCCTTATGTCCTTATTATATAACTAGCCATCCTAAGAAGCATACCACAAAAGGACTTGAAGGCAAGTATTTTAAATACTGTTGCTAAACACATTGTAAGCCGTCCTGAGTCTTCGGAGATTAAAATAAAATAAATAAAATAAATAAATAAATACCAGAATAACAGAGTTGGAAGGGGTCTTGGAGGTCTTCTAGTCCAACCCCCTACTATACCATTTCAGACAAATGGTTATTTAATTTCTTCTTAAAAACCTCCAGTGTTGGAGCCTCCACAACTTCCGGAGGCAAGTTGTTTTCACTGGTTAATTGTTTTCACTGTCAGGAAATTTCTCCTTTGTTCTAGCTTCCTTTTTTCCTTGATTAGTCTCCACCCATTGCTTTTTGTCCTGAAGTGCCCAAATTATGAAGCCGTTTAGCTCATTCTCTATCTTAAGGCAATAAATGAATACTTAGTTGCCAGTGCTTTATTTATGTATTTTCTACTGAAGTATGTTTATTGCTTTCTCTTTTAATTTCCTCACACCTGAGATTTGTTGAACATAATAATGCCAAACTGAATGATAACAAAAATCAAGCATAAAATACTTCTATAATTAAGAAATTATAATTAAAATAGTGTGGTGGTAGGGAGAGAACGGGTGTGAGGGGTTATGGAAAAATGAAAAAATATGCAACAGAACGCAAAATTTCTCCTATATGTATTTTTGAGAGATATTGCAATCCAAGTAAATTGGACTTTGCTTTGTTACGTAATTTTAGTCATTTTAGTGTCATGGTGGTTAAGAATGGATGACTATGTGATACAGGTCATGTATAAAAATACATTATGTTAATTTCACCAAAGAATAAACAGCAAGTGAATGAAAAGAGAGAAGATATAAAAGCTACTTGAAGAGTAGTAAAAGAATTGTGTAGAATTAAGACTGCTTGATAGAATGAATAAGTAAAAATGGTGGAAAAGACAAATATGAGGAAAGGATGTTGTATAAGAAAAACATAGTTGAAAGAATATAATCAAAAATAGCAATAAACTTAAATGTAATTCTGCAAAGACTAAAAGAGGTATCCAAATGCTGTGTGATTTTGATGATGGAAATTAAAAACTGGAATGGTTGAAAAGAACTAAAAAAGGAACTTCCACTGAATGAAGTGAACTAAAAATAAAAGTGATGACATGATTCTGAAAAAAACTGAAGTGAGGGAAGACTGGAATGGGAATTTGAGAGAGTTGTATTTAAATAATGATACATTGATGAGTAGAATTCAAATAAATATTACAGCTGTTAGCATCCAAGAAAAATGGATGAAAAGGAAGTAATTAATTCTGTGAGAATGTTAAAAAATGGTAGGGCTACATATATAGCTGAAGGAATCTTAAAATATAGAGTGACTATGAAACATGTTTGACAAGACTAGGAAGACTATATCTGACCCTAACGACTGGAAAAATGCTATTTTTTTTCCTTATACAAATGGAAAATTGGCCAAAGGAAATATAAAACTACCATGGAATTAGTTTATTAGATATGTTTGGTACATTTCTGTTTAATCTATATCTATAAAAGAGAAGTGTTTGTTTTCGGTGTTTGTGGGTATGTCCCGAATATGCTCTTTCACCAAAATGGCCCAAAATTCAAGGCACCTACTTTGAACTCCAGAGATGAGGACTGGG
>JANHFR010010524.1:11736-23005 GCA_032468015.1 Mimophis mahfalensis | reverse complement strand
GGGTGACCAGTCTTTTCCCCCAAAAAAGGATGCCAAAGTAGACTCGCCCACAAGTCTACAGCAGAAAACCTGTACTGAGCATGTGCAGATGGTTACCAGGCAAGGCATGCAAATTGGGCAAATAATGCTGGGAATTGTAGGCCGCAGCATTTATTGTCATAAATACCTGGATGAAGTTGGGTTATCAGCTAGTAGGGTATAAAAAGAAGAAACCAACGAGAACAAGAAGGTGATGCAGAAACCTTTGTAATAAATGCACAAAAATGTAGCACTTAATTGGTTGCAGCTAATCTGGAATTCTATTACAACAGTTTACAACCCCGGCAAGATCCCCAATTTGACTGCCAACAAGAATCAATGGGACAAGTCAGTTTTAACTAAAGAATGAATATGATTATATCAAGGAAACAGAAAAACCTCTGCCCTCTCCATTGTACTGACAGACAAGTGATTGCTACTCAATAACTAAGATCAGTGGTGGGATCCCACATTTTTTCCTACTGGTTCTATGAGAACACACTTTGTGTGGGTGCAGCACTCAAAAACTGCCCTCTGTGTAAGCGCTAGTAAGGTGAGCTATTTTTTAGCTCACCTGCGGCTTGGCAATCCGCTCTGCCACGTGTATCAGCTGAGCTAAAAAACAAGGGAATATAGGACAGGAAAGGGTGGGAGTGGGTAGCTGGGGCCAGCCAAAGGGGGTATTTGCTGGTTCTCTGAAGTACTAAAAATTTCCACTAATGGTACCCCAGAACCGGTCTGAACTGGCTGAATATCACCTCTGATTAGGATAAAGAATAAATGCAGTTAGCCAAAAGGGCTGACATTCAGACATACAGCATCAAACTATTCCATCTTCTACTAGCATCCTTGTAACCACAATTTTCTCCTTGCTAGATGGCATTACCTTCAGAATAATAATTACTTTTATATTTAATCTATTTCATTTTGAAGATCCACAGAATCCCCGAAAGGTTTCTTCAGATTAATTATCACCCTAAGTAATTGATTCTGCTGAATACATTATAATAAATGTATTCATAATTTATTTTATCACAATTTGGCTAACATGATCTGGAAACCTTTCAAACTAACACATAAAGAAAGTCAGTCTGTGACTAAGTAGAATTATTTGATCAGAATGTCACCTTCAAAACTCTTTTACACATCTGGTTTATACTTGTGGCCTGATTTTAAAACACTAATGAAATTTCAGTTTGCACATCTGAGTTATGTTTAGTTCAGTCTTTCAAAATATTTGGTACAGATACATTTTATAGGAAGGCTATAAAAGTTTTTCTGGCATTCAGAACAGGTCACTTATAGACCATCATAGGTACTTTTTTTTAATCTCACTTTCCTTTGGGCTCCATGATAGTTTTCTTCTGAAATGATGAGTGTCATCTAGAGAAATATTTTTTAATCTGTCACATGAAATAGAATGCCCTCACTAAGGAGATTCACCTGAAAGCAATATTTCCAGTGACAGTTAAAGACTACTGACCTTTTACCATGGTTACCCACTAGTTTTGTTTTAAATCTTATGTTTTATTGCTCTTTATTGGATGTATTTCATTGCTCTTCTGTGCTGTATAGCTGATTTTCTTTCTGGGTAGGGGTGAGTGTGTGTGTGCAACTTTTCATTTGGTTGGAATTATGGATTGGAGGTTATTTCAATGAGCAGCAAGAGGTCAGGGATTAAGCCCTGGAAGGATCCATGGAGTTTAATCTGAATACTATGAGGAAGGCATGATAAATTAGAGAAGAGAGGAGGAGAAATAAGGAGTTTTTCTAAAAGGTTCATTAGAAGTACGTTTTTATACTGACACTGCCAAACATCTCCCCTATCTACCTCCACCCATGTCTAATGTCTACCACATTACTTCAAGGGTAGTAACATAAGGCAGATGTGTAGAGTGTCCCAGGGGCTAAATCACCACTGTTTTGACCAAATGCTGAGTGTTTGCATTAATCTGCCAAATCAGACTTCTTTCATAGAGACAAAGGAAAGGAAGGAACTGATTCCAGAGTTCCAAGGCCAGATTCCTGAACCCCAGAATGTGAACCTGTGTCCTTGAAGTTACAACTAAGAGCGTTTTTAAGGAGCCAGAGGGAGAAATACGGATTGATACTTTGGATTATGCCTGGAGAACTATGAATAAAAGCGTTAGAGCTTCAAATTGGGCTTTGGCTTGAGAAGGAAGCCTCTGAAGAGCTTTGGAGTGTAATGAGATATGAGAAAACAGGAAGGTCCAGACAATCTGTAAAACTGGATTAACTTCAGGGGTTGTAAAAAGATATTGGGAAGACATAGCATGCATTGGAAAAGCCATGGTCTTCTCCCTGAGAAAATTCTGGATCTTGAAAATATTTGTCAAATTGAAATTAGCAATCTTCATCGTAAAATAAATACATGGGTCTTAACTCAGCAAATCATTAAGATTATGAGGCAGTGAGAGAGGAAATTGAGGCAAACAGGAAGCCCTAGAAACAAATGGGGAAGACACAATAGAGAATGGATTGATGATCAGACTGAAACATTACACTCTCCTTCTTATTCATAATTTAAACTGGAGCAGTGGGAAAACATGCAAGAGGTTTATTAAACTCTTTTTGTTATGATGACCAGGTGCCATCATTGGCATAATGCACTAATCTGAAAATCTAAGGTCAGGATTTCCTCTTAGTTCTAGGATGGGAGGAAATGATGGCAATAACCTAGCTATGTGGGTGAGCTCTTTGCCTATTTCTTTAATCGCATACATTTCTCTCATTGTGGTTTCTTAGTACCATCTATGTTCTGCAATATACTGTACTATATGATTATCTAGTTGGCTGTGCTGACCAATCAGAATTTCTTTTTCTGTAAGATGTTGAAGTCAAATCTATAGTATAATGGCGTTTCTATCACCAAGGTGAGCAGGATTAACAGGCACATAAGTGAACAAAGCTGGATGACAATACAAAAAGAAAGAAAATATGACTAAGAAGAAGAGTGCACAAACCATTTTTGGAAATCATAGATGGGAGGTACCATTTATTTACTTATTTATTCATCAAATTTATATGCTGCCCATCTAGCAATGCAAAGTGATGCTCAGAGGCTTTTAGCATACATGAAAATCAACACATGAACAGAAATATTGCTTTCAGCTCAGTTGTAATGATCACATACGTAAATGTACAAAACAACTGTTTCATATCCAAGGAGTAAGGAAAAGGTGAAGATATCCTCAAATTTAGCTTGACTCTTGGGGAATTACATAGACACAACAATGTTGGTTTCTTGGAAACACTAGTGGTTTGCTATTCCAGGATGTGTATGGGGTTTTTTTTTAAGTTCCTGCTGTATCTTCATCTCTAGTGTTTCCTGGTCATTTTCGATCTAAGCAGTAACTAAATCCAACTCTGCTTAGCTTCCAAATCAGGTAATGTAAACATAATAGCACTTAGCTTGCAAAGAAAGCTGCTTCACTACTGCTAAGGGATTAGACATGAGCAGATCAACTGAGAATACAAAATTAACACCAACTACCAAGACTTAGACATTGGTCAGTGTGGGAAAAGAAAGACTTGCTTTAATTCTTTCTTCTCTCGACCTCCTTTTGTTTGATTAAATATCATCAGGTCAGAATCTACTCTTAGGTGCCACATAGATAGGTTTTCTCCAAGATGATATGTCTTGACATTTTAGTTACATCAATGGGAAAAGCCAACATCAATGGGAAAGCTAGATTCACTTAACAACCATCTTACTAACTTAATAACTGCACTGATTCACTTAACAACTGTGTCAAGAAAGGTCGTAAAATGGGGCAAAATGCACTTAACAAATGTCTCATTTAGCAACAGAAATTTTGGGCTCAATTGTGTCTGTAAGTTGAGGACTACATGTAACTATGTGACATAATTATATTTCAACAATACTTTCTGGCTAACAGAAGCAAGTCATCAGCCTATTTTTCTATAATACAAAATACATTTACTTATATTTTTTTTTAATCCAAGGATATACACATGTCCTAATCGGTATTTGGGATTATATGTTGATATGGGATTTCCTACTAGTGTAGTTGTGACACTTCTTTCACAACAATTGTACTCATTTTCCAAGATCTCAACAAATAAAACTGTTTCTGGAAAAAAAAATCCCTTTTAACAATCAACAAACCACACATTGGACTGATTTTTTTTTACTGCTAAAGGCTGTAACAAGTTGTTTGCAACTATCTATTCCTTACTGACAGAACTTGAGAAACACACATTTCATTTTTAAAAAAAAGCAAGGACAAAGAAGTTAATTAGAAAGAAACAAAAACTCTAATATTTGTCACCTGACCACTTTTGTGCCATTCCTGATGACCTGCATGTCTACCATACAGCCAGCAGTTGAATAGGCAGCCAAGTTGATTTCTGAAAACTCTGCCTGAAGTGGAAGAATAAAAGAACACAGGGTTACTTGATAACAAAACACAGAGAATAGAGTGACCTATTTGCAAAATTCTCTTTCAAATGGAATGTTTGCCCCATGATTTCCACAGCAGTGGCATGTCTAATTAGTGCTGCTTTGCCCAGGAAACACTCAAGAAGTGTTTATAGTCTAATAATAATAAGTGGACATTGAAATAGATTTACTGAAATCACCACCACCAGCACCATCCTCATCATCCCAGACCAAATCCAACAGGAAAATTCTTTAAATAGGACTTGAGTGCCTATTTCAAACATCACATCTGGGTTTATTTTTGAAACCTGGCTTCACTGACCTGCTATAAACCTAACAAAGTTTTGTGCTTGTGGTATCGGCCAAAATTTTCATTATATTTTGAGAGAATTCCATTTGAAAACATTGAACAACTTTAGAGCGCAGTGAATCTGGGCAGTACGTTGCATTATATAATCATTCAAAAATAACCCTTTTTCATGCCTGACCATAAGAAACAACACTGTAAAATGACTGCAGGTTAGACTGATTCCAAATAGGTTCCTCCAGTTCAGCTGTACTTCAAGAACCTTCACCCACATTCCACAAACCCACTGGATTAGGTTGCTTTAGAACAAGTCTACAGTTTACTATACAAATAGTTCAAATTCATTTGAACCTAAGAACTGTGGAATAGACAGAGCAAAAGGCAGGTTTTTCTCTCACCAGGCTTGTGCACCAGAATGCACAATCATTATGCATTATTTAATGCATTTGTGTAGCCTAAAATATCTTGCAGAATGGTGAAGAAGAGTCACCCAATCTGGACTACAAAAACAAACAAACAAAAAAGCAGATAACACCAGTATCAGTGTTTCTCAACCATGTCAACTTAAAGTCGTATCTATTTCAATTCCAAGAATCCCCAAATCAGTTAACCTTAGGTTCTGTGTTATTGAGCTGTGAAAAAGATAGGAGCTTTAAAAAAAACTCTTTTTTTTCATAGCAAAAATCAGAAATAAAGCCTGACCTGCTTTATGTCAACAGTGTGAGGTTTGGCGCATCAGAGATGAAGTAAAACAAATGGTAAGCTAGCCATGCTGGGAAGATAGAGTTTAGGTAGTAGTGATAGTTTGGGGAAGAAGCTTACAAATTTCTCCCAGAATATTTTGAAGCAATATTAAATGACTTTCCCCAAGGGTTTAAATGTTTGGACATTTCACTTATAAAACATTGTAACCCCACCCCCCCAAAAAAAACCCAGAGTAGTTTTTCCTAATAGGAAAAAAAAATGTTTTTCCTGAGAAATACAGCATTTCCACTCAGCAGCAAACAAAAGTATAATATTCTCCAGCATGGTTAAGTAGATGCATGGCAGTACACTCTGTACTCTACCATAACAGAAAAGCCACTTAACTCTGAGGTAAACAAGCTCCAAAATATTCTTTTAGATAAAAATCTCTTCCTAACTGACACCTACAAAACCAGGAGTTAACTAAATGCCCTGCACTGCTTTTTGAGAATGGGTTTTTCCCCTCACTGACCTGTTCCACTCGGATCTCAAATTCCCCATTCACCTTCTTTCCTTGAAAATACTTAGCCCTATAGGAAAAAAACCAGGGGGAGAGAGAAAGAGGGAGAGCATGTGTTAAATAAGTTTATTTGTCCTCACTTGCCTGTTTTTTAAAAAAATATGATTGACAAGATTGGTCAGTATTGCTTCTTTGCTTTGGATGATTCAGGCAAGACACATTTAAAAAAAACAACAAACCCAGATTCTCTGAAACCTTGATTTAACCCATATAAACTGCCTGGTTTAACTTTCTAAAATGGAGGGAAACTGATTATATTGAGACTGAAGTTTATAGTAACCTTATAGTATACATAGTTTATACTTATATAACATAGCATACCATATAGTATAGTAACCATGGGCTCTTTTAGCATCTTAAATAAAATAATTTGACTTGATACATGAGCATGGCTAAAGAATAATGAGATGGGGATCAATGAACTCAATCCAGGTGAGATACAGGAAAGATATGAAGATATTTGGAATGGCAGGAACTCGACAAAGTATTATTAAACAATGATGAAAAACTAATAACAAAAAGCTACAACACCTTACTGGATCGAAAAATGGAAGAGGAAATTGTCAAAGAAAATATGCTGGTCTGGGCAAAAATATTGGCCATTCGATTAGTTTGGATGATTGGGAAAAAATTTGGAAACAGAACTACAGAATTACACTGGCAACAGTATATAAGGAAAATACATATAAAATGTTCTACAGATGGCACCTTCCTCCTGCCAGATTGGCTAAAATGTATCCAACCTTAGATCCTAAGTGTTGGAAATGTAACTTGGTACATGGGACATATTATCATATGTGGTGACTGCCCATTTGCTAAGAGATTCTGGAGTAAAATTTGATATTGGATTGAAGAAAACAACTGGGTAAAAATTAAATCTAAGTCCAGAAAGTTTTTTATTAGGAATGGTTCTGGGAAGGTCTAGTAAAAACATATTGTACTTAATGATGCATATAATAACAGCAGCAAGAATTATTTTTGCACAGCATTGGAAATTGGATAGAAACCCAATGGACAAAAAATTGATAAAATACTTGAATGTGCTGAGTTAGATAGATTGACATTGTTACTAAAAGATAAAGGGGAAAATGAATTTTTGGAAGCATGGGACATGGTATAACTGGTTGAGAAATAGACAGCAGAGAGTTGAGCAGAAAAGAAGTTATGAGAACATTTCAATTGGTGAAAAATAATGTTTAAATATTTAGAATCTTGAGTTGTTTATGTATAATAATGTAACAGTCTGTATATGGTGGAGTTGTCCTGCCAACACTGTAAAATGTCATTGTGTTAAAATAATAATAATAATAATAATAATAATAATAATAATAATAATAATAATAATGAATTATTTTAAAAAATGAACTCAACTTATGACTCCTTATCCATAGTACAAACAAGCTGCAGCCAGTTTTTCTGCTGTTTCCTCATAATGTTGTATTTGTCTTTTCATTGCTTTCCAAGGACTCCATTAGCAAAGATGAGTCTAGCTGAATTCAGAATTTCCAAGGTAAGAAATAAATATTTTTATTTGGTTCATCAATTACATAGAAAGAGTGCAGGGCCTCCCAGTTTCATTGAGGTGGAGGAGAATAGCAGAAAGCCACTTGAGAGAATAGGGGAAGAAGAATCGATTACATTGCTTTATATGTGTCTAGATCAGGGGTGTCAAACTCAAGGCCTGTGGACCAGACCTGGCCCAGAGGGTGCTTAGATCTGGCCCACAGGCCTGCCTTGGAAATAGTGAAGGACCAGCTCACGGTGCCTCTGCCAGTGAAAATGGAGCTTGGGGAGGCCACTCACAGCCTGTCCAAGCTCTATTTTTGGCCATGACAGCTTCCTGGAGCCCTCTGCCAGTGAAAATGGAGCCTGGAAAAAAAAACACCATAGTTTTTTTTGCTTTATTTTTCCACTGGCCTTAGAATCTATGCAACCTTGGGTTCACTCAGGGGTGGGTTGCTAGTGGTTCACCCCGGTTCAGGTGAATCAATTGTTACATTGCTGCCGGTTAGGGCCAACCAGTTCTTCCGGATGATGATTTTGCCCCCCCCACCTGCCCCTGCTCTATTGTGTGCTTTAGAGGTTTATTATAAAGCCCAGCTGATTGGCGCGGCAGCGCAAATGCTGCCCGTCAGCTGTTCTGAGTCCCCAGAGCTGCAGGAAATAGTTTGATTTCTTGATTGTTGCTAAGGCACTGCACGCACAATCACTGAACTGGTTGTTTGACCGGTTGAAACCCACCCCTGGGTTCACTGTCTATCTTGATTGCTTTGAAGCGTTCCCACTGTGACTTACAGACATTTGTTCTCTTCACTTTACTAGCTGTAGCTTTCACTACCTCTTTCTTTGCAGAAGTTCCCCTTGTGTGATCCTCAATCTACCAGAGTGAGCAGTCTTTTTCTAGCTGCCCTGCTTTGTTGCTGTGAAAATAGTGCAGGGCCTCTTTCAATCTGTTCCTCCCTGGGGCTTGAGAGCTATCTCATTTTGACTCCTTGCCTGCATTCTCCCTGCTGTGGTGATGATATTCATCAATCAACTTGACTGACACATACTCCAGCATGAACTTGCATTCTAGTAGCAACATGGCTCTCTCTATTGTAACTTCCTCTTCCATGTTCTTGAGTTGCTATACAGATTTTAGCATTAAATTCACATATTTTTTCAATTTTGTTCCATGTAAAGTCCTTAGTCATACATTAAGAACTTAAATTAGCCCTCTCACGCAATTTCTATAGGGAAATCCACATTCCTTCAACTATATTTTGTCTTGTTATATTAATTGGCTGCATATTTTCCATAGACAAATTGATTATAGCTCTTGGTTTGCTATCGTCTCTGCTCTAGCTCTTTCTGTAGTAATAATTTCCACAGACCATCCTCAGAGTGAGACATTTCCATTTTAGAATTTAGTATATTTACTCAACCCACTTTACCCCACATTATAGTAAGGGATTCTGTTATATGTCACTCACCAGCCTCCATACTAAGGCAAATTGGGATACAAAGTTTCTGCTGGCATTTTTTTTATTTTTTATTTTTTATTTTGCAGATTCAGGGGCTGGTATAAAGTACTTCAACATAGCCATGTGGTTTCGTTTATTGTCTTACTGCTTGGAACTGATTGCCTGCAGGAAATGTTTAGCATCTTAAGGAACTTAAGAATAGTGGTCTGGCTGATTATAAACTTGTAAGCAAATCTACATATCCTTCCATTGACAAAGAAGGACAACTGGATTGTTCAATTCGTTTGCTTAAACTTCCTGAATTGAATTGAATTTAAATTAATTTAATTTCCTGATTTGTTTACATATTAAAGAACATTTTGCAATTTAAATCTTTTGTTAGTTCTAGTCTAAAATAACCTCACAGGAACCATCTAGGCAGAATTTATGAAGCTGATCTGTATGGATTTTTTTCTTTTCTCCAGCATTTTTTTTATATCAAAAGAAAAGACAGAAAGTGCATTCTCACAGACTAGCACCTTGTATTAACTTTTGCCATTTGTCCTCATTAAGTTTTATTAAAATGCTAGATTTCCAATTATTTGATAGTTCTTATTCATTCATCTTAATAACAGCCCTCTGTTATTTGTAATCTAACCCATCATTTTTTTTCATTATGTTCCTGAGGCTGTAGATAAAATTCTTTGGAATTAGTTCTCTTTATTGTTATACATAATTCATAAATTAAGACTAAAACGAAGTTGCTGGCTGGGGAATTCTGGGAGTTGAAGTCCACGCATCTTCAAACGGCCAAGGTTGAGAAACATTGCTCTAGAAGAAAAGTTTGATATCAGTACTGCATTCCCCTATGTTTGCAGAAGGTGACTGCTACTGGTGCACGTAACACTGTAATAAACACTGTAATTTATTTGCCTGTCTATATTTTCTACTATTGTAGGTTATTTTGGAATTATACTTTTTTAATAATAAAAATTTAAATATTGAGCTCACCCACATAGCCTGTTTTGCAAAGCTTTCTTCCCATCCTATTGCTCAAAATCTTGATAAGTCCCAAAATACACTATTATCATGCCTCCAGAATAGAACCATGCTTTGCTGATGTGTGTACATCTCTAATGTGTGATGCTGTTAGGACAGTGTTGGTGGTTCCTTACTGAAATTCAGACATGGCCAATTTTAAGAAAAATTGGTGATGTTTGACCATAAGATACCAATGAGAGTGTGAAGATAAATTCTTAGCAAACAGTAAGTAGGATGTCTTTATGTTGGGGCAAAGAAGCTTTGTTGATGATATCTAATAAGGAACTATATTAAAAAAAAAACAGGAGAAAAGGAATGCAAGATTTGCACAGTAAAAAGCAATACAAAATGAATAAAAAATTGAATCCATATGCCAAGCTACAATTGCTCAATAAATGCAGATGTTCTAAGTTATAACCATCTTTAGCTAATCTGCCTAGTCATTTTGGGAACCTAAGTCCATTGTTTTAGAACTAAAAGCACTTTAAGAAACTGCATGGCAAAAAGATAAAGAGAGGTATAAGAACACTTTGGTTGGTTGGCAGGAAAACCAATGGTATTGTATGAGTTGAATTAAACAGTCTATTGGCTGGCAATGCACTGCATGTGGGGAAGGAACACTAATTCATATTTCCTTTGACACTGGTGTCACCCATATCCTTTTGCATCTATATATAGATTAAGTGAAAATGAAGCTATAGCACAACAGTATGACCAGTTTCTCATTTTATTAAATGTTCATAGGTTGGAACAGTTGTAACAGTATCAGAAAGTACTGAACTAAATGGGCAAATGATAAGATAGCTCTTTTTTCTGCAGGAATAAAGTGCTATTATTCTCTCTTGGCTGAGTGAATTCTTTGCATGAACAGAAAACCACGCTGAAATAACTTTATAAAATATTCAGATTATTCTAGTATATCATTTGCTGGTCTATATATATATATATATAAGAGACTGTGGGTGGTGGGCAGGCGGGCGGACCAGTGGGCATTGTATGTATGTACAGTGGACCCTCGACTTATGAAATTAATCCGTTCTGAATGCACATTTGGAACTCGAAAAATTCGTAAGCTGAAATTTTTTTCCCCATAGGAATGTATTGGAAATGAATTAATTCATTTCCAAAGCATTCCGCCACTCCAGCCTCACCTTACCTCTGCTGCCTTCGCCGCTGCCGGGGCCTTCCGATGGGTGGGGGGGGCTAGCAGAGGCCGCCCGCTCTGCTCTACACCCCTGCAGCCATTGTAAGCTCTTCCAAAGCTGAGAAGTGGG
>JANHFR010010521.1:11135-21431 GCA_032468015.1 Mimophis mahfalensis | reverse complement strand
GAAAAGTCAATGGGGTGGGGGGGGGGGGAAGCCAGGTTCATTGAACAATGGGGTTACTAACTTATGAGTTGCCGCAGTTCACTTAACAGAGATTGGCAAGGAAGGTCAATGGGGCAAAGCTCACTTACACAAAGGCCTCATCTGGCAACATAAATTTGGGGGTTCAATTGTGCTCATAAGTTGAGGACTATCTGTATAAACATCGGGTGTAGCATATCTTAGTTGACAAAAGGAATGGAGCACTGGAGCGGCCACAGTTATCTCCCCTGTCCTGGGAAATTCTCATTTTTTAGGCTCCGATCCCTTTAGGGAGCGCCCCCTGCTGGTCCTTATTCCAGACTCCAAGAGAGAAAATAGCGGCCAGTTGCCACTCCCGACATCCTAAAGGATACCTTGATTCCTTCGTTTGAGTGGGAATCAGGCTGAGGGTGTTGCGTGGCCTCCTCCCCTTCCCCAGATCTCTTCCGCAAAGCTGGGAGATGCCGGCACCTACGTGTGCGTAGCCCAGAACTCCGTGGGTACCACGGAGGCGCAGGTGGAAGTGAGTGTGGAGGCGGTGCACGGCAGCAGAGGAGTCCCCGAAATCCATGTGACTCCGACCCAGACGGTGCAGGCGGGACAGACGGCTCGGCTCCATTGCTCTGCTACTGGTGGGTGCAAGGGTGTGTGTGTGTGTGTGTGGAGGGGATGGGGTATTTGAGTCTGACTGGTCCTGCCCTTAAGGTGACAGGCCCGTCTTGGGGGCTTGTGGACAGGGCTGGGATTCAACCAGTTTAACAACTGCATTCCACTTGCAAATAGCAGGTAAACTTACCTTTTCCTGCAGCCCTGGTAGGGAAAACCAGCTGAGGCACGGCAGTGCACACTGCTGTGCCGATCAGCTGGGCTTCAAACAAGGGGATAAAGGACAGAATAGCGTGGAGGTGGGTGGGCAGGGCCAGTTCAAAGTCAGAACTACCAGTTTGCCCGAACCGGTGCGTACCGGCTGAATCCCACCCCTGCTTGTGGACCAAGGCTACCTGGGGTGCTGGCCAGCCAGGCTGATTGCTGCATCCTTTGCTGGGATGGACAGGTGACCCGACTCCCACAATCCACTGGTCCAAGCTGCGGGCTCCCTTGCCGTGGCAGCATCAGCTGGTGAACGACACCCTCATCATCCCCCGGGTGGCCCAGCAGGACTCGGGCCAGTACATCTGCAACGCCAGCAACTCTGCGGGGTTCACCGAAGCCTTCGTGGTACTGGATGTGGAGAGTGAGTGTGCCAGGAGGAGGGGGGACGGGGTGCAGGCAGGGGTGCTGCGCCGCTCCCTGGGCAGCCTTGGGTTGAGAGGGAGATGGCAAAAGAGGAAGAAACGCCAGGCATCCCCCACCATGGACCCCTGGCACCCACGGACTGGCCAACGCCGTGTAACCGAGTTCAGCGCCTTCCTAGGGAATCTGCAGGCCTGGTGCCTGTGCCAAGCAATTTCTCCCCGATCTCTCCTTCTGCCCAGTACCACCCTACGCCACCAGTCTTCCCAACCGAGCCGTGGTACACGAGGGTGACGCGGTACAGCTGCAGTGCCTGGCTCACGGCACGCCGCCTCTGCGTTACCAGTGGACCAAGGTGAACGGCAGCCTCCCCGGACGGGCCACGGTGCGAGACGGGGTCTTGCGGTTCAGCCCGGCTGGGCACCAGGATTCAGGCACCTACCGGTGTCACGTCAGCAACCGGGTGGGCTCCGCTGAGGCCTTGGCCCAGGTCTATGTACAAGGTGAGTGAGCATCTAAGTGGAGGTTCAGCCAAGGGCGTGGCCAGAAGGGCTGCAGGGCCTGGTCCTGCCTCATAACCAGTGGTGGGATTCAATTTCTTTTTTAACAACCGGTTCTGTGGGTGTGGCTATGTGGTCATGTGACTGGGTGGGTGTGGCCAACTTAGCCGTCCATTTTGGCCATATAGCAGTCCATTTAACAATACATAGCAGACCCCTTTTCTATTCATGAAACTTTTGCTCTAGATTTTTATTTTTATTTTTTACTGGGGGTGGGGGGTTTGGCAATGCCTGGGGATTACTAGGGATTTCTCCTCTGTGTTGGAGGCACCAAAATAACCAAAATGATATAAGGTCTCCTGCTGGAGCAGGGGGTTAGACTAGATGACCTCCAAGATCCCTTCCCGCCCTGGGTTGTTGTGCGCCCTGAAAAGCTGGCCCTGGTACCTGTCGTATTTATGTATTTTTCTATGTATCCTCATTTTTTATCATATCCGGGCTGACTTGTGTTGTCTCCTCATCCTTGTCCCCGATACAGCCACTGCTGGAGGACCCTTTTCCGTTCAGATCACCCCTCAGAGCGACACCAAAGCCGTGGGTGCCACGGCAGAGTTCGTGTGCTCTGTTTCTGGGGATCCCGGGGCGCAGATTGAGTGGCTGAAAGAGGGTGGAGAGCTGCCTCCCACTCACACCGTCCGCAATGGCGTGCTGCGGTGAGTCGGGCAGATGAGGGCCACGACATGATACGGGAGGAGGAGGTGGCACTGGGCATCTGCAGACTGGGGCAAAGGGCTCGGTGATTCACAGGGCGGTTGCTTCCCTCCAGGATTGAGCAGCTGAACCCGGAGTGTCAGGGTGTATACGTGTGTCGGGCCAGGAGTCCCTCCGGCCAGGCCCAGGGGAGGGTCAGCCTGACTGTCCGGGGTAAGTAACTTCTTGCCAGCTGGTGGACCAGGTGCCCCCCCATGGGAGACAGGAAGCCTCTTCTTCCCCCTCGGGAGACACCCCCGTTTCTCTTCACAGCCCTCCCCAAAGTGATGATCAACATCCGGACGTCAGTGCAGACCGTCCTGGTGGGCAACGCCGTGGAGTTTGAGTGCCTGGCCTTTGGGGACCCCAAGCCAGACATCAGCTGGAGCAAGGTGGGCGGGCAGCTGCGCCCAGGAGTGCTGGCCAGCGGAGGCCTGGTGAAGATTGAGCGGGTGGAGCAGGCCGACGCGGGGAAGTACCGCTGCACGGCGACCAACGACATCGGCACCGTCCAGTCCCACGTCATCCTTCACGTCCAGTGTAAGCCTGGCTTTCTCCCAGTGTAAGTCTGGTCCTTCCAGCTTTGCTCTCCAAGGCTGACAGGAGGCGCCCCCTCTGTCTTCCCGCAGCCGTCCCCCAAGTGGCCACCCAGCCAGAAGTGAAGGAGGTTTCTGCAGGCTCCACCGTGGTTTTCCCATGTTCAGCTTCTGGGTTCCCTGTCCCAGAAATCAAGTGGACCAAGGTAGGTCTCAAATGGGAGGAAAGGTGGTATTCAGCCGGTTCCGACAGGTTCCAGAGAACCGGTAGCAGCAATTTTGACTAGTTCAGAGATCCGGAAAATACAACCCCGTGATTGGCCGACATTGGCAAATATCGCCTCTGATTGGCTGACAGCATAGCCACACCCACTAAGCCACGCCCACAGAACCAGTAGTGAAAAAAATTGAATCCCACCATTGGATGGGAGTGACTCCCCCTTCTCTCCTCCCGTACCACGTCGTGGCATGCAGGGAGTGGGAGGCGCTGCTGGGAACGACGGGTGTTGGGTTAATGTGCTGCAGAGCTGCCCCTTTGGGGTAGAAGGACTACTAGGAGGTTTTGTGGCTCCCTCTGTTGCAGCTGGAAGGGGACCTGCCCCGGCATGCCCAACTGGACGGCCACAGCCTGACCATCCCCTCGGCTCGCCCGGAAGACACGGGCGTCTACGTGTGCACGGCGTCCAACCGGCAGGGGAAGGGGACGGCCTTTTCCATGCTCAAAGTCAGAGGTCGGTGTGGCACCCACCTCTCTCTCCCACTCTGGCAGGAGATGGAGGAGGGGGCGAAGGGTGGGCCCTGTCCACACACACACACACACCCATGGGGGGAAGATGCTGCCTCTAGAATAAAAATTGGATGTTCCCCCACTCTCTTCCTCCTGCTACTCGGCCCTTTCCTTTGAGGGCACGAGGAACCAGGGAGCAGGACCTCATGTGCCAGTTGTAGCCTCTGCCAGTTTTGCCAGACCTTTTTTGCCCATGTGCAGAAGAGGCGGAGGGCTTGGCTGTCCTCACACCCGTTGCCCTCCCCTTGCAGAGAGGGTGGTGCCCTATTTTACCCAGAATCCTCAGTCCTACCTGGTCCTGCCCACCATGAAGGATGCCTACCGGATGTTTGCCCTGGAGATCACCTTCCGTCCCGACACTCCGGATGGTAAGAGAGGCGGCAGGGCGGGCGAGTAGGCGGGTGAGGGTAGCTACTCTTCCTCTTGTCGTGGATGCGAGTTCTGAGCTCTCTTCTTCTGAGCATCTCTCACTCAACCTTCCTTCATCTGCCCTTCCTCCTCCTCCTCCTCCTCCTCCTCTCCTGACTGGTGTGGCTTCTTCCCCCCTTCTTCTTTTTCTTTTTTCTTTTAATCAGGCTCTCTGAATGAAAGCCAGTCAGAGCGAGCGAGCGATTCAGCCAGCTAGCCAGCGGATGCTCTCCCCCTCCTCCTCCTCTTCTTCCCCGCTTCCCATCCCCGCCGCTTCCCCTGCTGTCCAGAGTTAAGTGATGCTCGCAGCGGACGCCTGAATTCGTTTCGAGTCGACTCAAGGCTGGAAAGAGGGCAAAAATAAGCAGGGGGTGGAAACGGCGAAAACCGAGAGGAAGATTTAGTCCGGGACCTTCGGGGGTTGCCGCCCGGGTAAGACCCGACTTGATTCACAACAAAAAGGTAGGACACTCTTGCCTCTGGCTGTGTAGTGGAAAGGGGATCGGGGTTGTATTTGGGGGGTTTCCCCCCATCCCCGTGTGCCGTGTTCAATTCTATCAACCACAGGGATATAAAAGAGGGAACTTTCGCTCGCTGGCTCTTATAAAAAAAAACAAAAAAAAACAAGGACCTTTCAAAGCCGAAGTTGGGCGAGCATGTTGCCCTGTATTCTTAAGCTTGAGATGCTTCAGACGGGCAATCTTCCCAAGCTGGTCCAATGGACTGCCGAGCTGGATGCGGGGCACCGTATGAACCCCCTACTTCTCTGTTCAAGACTTCCTAACTAACTTTAAAAGAAACAACAACCCTGTAACGTATTTCATTGTTGTGGAAACGGTGGGAGGATGGGGAAATTCATGGCAACGTTTGTAAAGCTTCGTAGTTCACCCCCTACTCCTTATCATGGACTTAGCATGAATGGCAAGCATACCTCACTCATCCTTTGTAGAAGATTGCCCCTAGGGGTTTTCAGTTCTGAGGTACGGTAAATGGCTCCAGCTCCCCCTTCTCCTCCCCTTTATATTTGGGGTAAATTATGCTCCGGGAGTGTTTGAAGCATAGGGACTTAACTTATTTGCCTGTATTCATAGAGAGCTACACAGGGAAAGGCTGAGAAGGCAGCCATCCCAAACCACAAAAGAGGGGTGGGGGAAGAGAAGGGGGGGGAGAGCAAGTTGTGTGTGCCTTCACTGTCCCTGCTGCAATAAAATCCATATTTGATGTGGTGTTAAATTAATGCAGCATGGTGCAAGTCCCCCTCTGTGTTCCTGGCAAGTCACTGTCGGTTGCTTTGTCAGCTGCTCTGTGCTGGGCTCCAAAATTTACAGCAAATGATTGTGCATTATAATGCCAGCTGTAGCTATCTGAGCTAAACAGGGCTTTCAGCATCAAGAAGGCCACCAACGGACAGCATGTGAGTGGTTAGTAACTAATAGTAGTAGTACCTGATCTATCATCCTGGTTAGCATCTTCCACCCCCACCCCCAATGGAGCCCTTTCACATCATCCCTGATTTACAATCTGGACAGGGGGAAACAACAACAACACAAAAAAAACCAACCCACAACCACCACCAAAAAGGAGGGTTCTGTTTTCAAAATTTCATTCTGAAATGCCGTGAGGCACATCAGTTTATTCTGAGTGGTTAAAAAGAGGAAGACCGAATTTGCTTTCCTGAGGTAGATGGTTCCATATTTACATAACCAACTGGTCAAATTTTGACTTGCTATTTGTTGAGCCTTTTTTTCTGAAATCATCTGTTGTGAAAACTTTCTTGAGCGTAGGTTACTGTTGTCTGCATTTCAGATATGTATGCTAATAGTCATCACCCCTCTGTTCTCCCCTCCCCCCCCCCAAAAAAAGGTGGCAGAGAGAAAGGTGGGAGGGGGAGTAGGATGAGTGCAGAGAATATTCAAAGAAACAAAGAAGGATAAGTTCTATTTGCTTGGGGGGGGGACTCTCACTGGCTTTAAAAAATGGCAACATCATTTGGTGGGCAGGGATAAACAATGTGATTCAGAACATAAATCAAATTACTGAAGCTAAGCCTTTCATCTCAAAGCTATTTTGATCAATGAAAACTGATCCCTTTGTGCGCACTTGATTGAAGGTGGGTGTTTCTAATGTGAAAGTTCGGTCTTGAGAAAGAAACTGGTTTTGAATTTCAACCTAGCATTTAAAACTATGGAGTTAAATTTATTAGAATTAGGCTTGAGGTCAAATCAAATTGCATTACATGCTTTCTTTTTCTGTTACATTTGCAAATGCGATATGATTTGTCTATCAGGTGTGTAAGAATTGTAGGGAAAAAAATACAGGTCTTCCAGTTTGTGTTGCGCTCATTTTATTTTGTTACTTCTGACTCTAGTTTATGTTGACATATTTGGGTTGTGAATGAGTTTCAGTGAGGGAGATTTTTAGATTTTGTGCCAACAGTCAAATGTGTGCAGGTATACTTGGAGAATACAGTGTGTATTTTTTTTCTGTAGTGTCCTTTACTGCTGTAAAGGCATGCAGAATTTTTCCCAATGCAATAATGCATTCCTTTAAATGGGATCAGAGGCTGAAAGCAGATCTGTGTTATATTATTACTAAGAAAAGGAGATAAAACTGAAAGACCATAGTCTCCAGATACACAGAGGACATATTGCTCTTTTATTATCAGTCAGAGAAATTTGATATTAAAGTTAATTCAAAAAGCCCTGGTACTGAACATGGCTGGTTAAAAAAAGAAAGACAATTGTTTCATTTTTTTTAAAAAAAAAATCAACTGAAGTACAGAAGAGAGAAAAGGTTAATTTAGAAATGATAACCTTTTCCGCCGCTTTGAAAGTCATTTCCTGATTTTAGCAAGATATCCCAAAGGAAAGAAATAACAATGAAGCTTCACTCTTGTTTGCTGTCTCATTTTTGCTGAGGTGATTTATTTTCTAGGTATTTTTTATAGTGCTAATAAGGCAAATCATAATAACTGTTTGTGCTCTGTAATGCCACTAGGCTGCAGCAATTGCACACAGGGTCAGACAAGTGTGAAGAAAAACACTGAGCAAGTCACACAAAAGTGGTGTAAGAAGTGTGCTTTGTGTTCATATTAAGTACTGACCTCTTTTCTTGAAAAAAATATTAATGATCAGTAGCTGAAGTACTTTATATGATGTATCTGGTTTTCCTCATTAAACTGCACCACAGTCCTCCCTGCTCTGGAACATAGCGCTGTATTTATCTCCAACTGGGCACAGGAGAAGGCAGGCAAGAATGGAACAAATAAAGCAAGATGGAAAAAAAGATTAATCGATTCAAAGAATATATGTAAATTATAATTTTTAATAGAACTGAACTGGAATCCCTTTATGTAATAGATGTAATGATGCTAATTAATATTGTGTTCTCACTGCCGAAGGACTAGATTTTGAGCAAGAACGGTCTAGGATTGTTGGTGATTTTTAAGTTGGTTTGAAAACTTTTCATGCAGCTTTAAAAAGATAGGGTATATTGCTTTTAGACTAAGATTGCGAGAACCTGAATATCCTCTGCTATGGAAACTCACTACATGGCTTTGAATCCATCATTATTTCAGGTCAACCAAACTCATAAGATTGGAGAAATTTTCTGTATGCCACCTTGACCTCCTGAAACCAAGGTGGAATATTATGTCTACAAACAAATAGAATGCATTATGATAGCATCTGGAATTAAGGGGATATAACTTTTAATTCCACAAATTCCCAGGAAGCATAAACCTGCTAGGTACAAAAGATTCATCCCTTTGTGCCTCTACTCCAGAATTGTAGCCACGTTTTTATTCTGTCTCAAGGAAATACTTGATACAAATTGTAAAAATAAATATATTTTTATCCCAACCTTTACTTCTCCATGGAGAACCTCTATTCACTGGAGAAGAGCCTAATGCTGGGAAAAATTGAGGGCAAAAGAAGAAGGGGATGACAGAGAATGAGGTGGCTGGATGGAGTCACTGAAGCAGTCAGTGTGAGTTTAAATGGACTCCGAGGGATGGTAGAGGACAGGAAGGCCTGGAGGAACATTGTACATGGGGTCGCAATGGGTTGGACACCACTTCGCAACTAACAACAACAACTTCTCCACAGAACCCCTTTAAATACCTTTTGTGGCCACAGACCATGGTCATGGACTCCAGTGGTAGGATTCAAATTTTTTTACTACCGGTTCTCTGGGTGTGGCTTAGTGGGCATGGCTAGGGTATCAGCCAATCAGAGGTGGCATTTTCTGGTGTCAGCCAATCAGAGGTGGTTCTCTGAACCAGTCAAAATTATTGCTACTGGTTCTCCGGAACCTGTCGGAACTGGCAGAATACCACCTCTGATGGACTCCCAAGACTTAACTCAGGATGTAAATCATAACATTTCTTCAAGCCCCCTGGTGATGACATCACAGCCCTTAGGGGTCTACAGACTGCAGGTTGAGAAACACTGTTATGGACTATATGGGGAATAAACCATTTCATAGTGTAAGAATACTTTATTTGGAGAAAGCAATCCTATGAAAATTGAAGAAAGTAAATGGACTTTCAACTGTATCCAGAAACCTACTGTTAACCAATTCTGCTCTTACAGATTGGGCATATACTGCCAAACCAGGACTAGCCAATGGCAATTTGGAAGCTATACTTTATACCTACTGCAGTTTCTCAGTTGTCTTCAAACAAAGCTCCAGTAAAGCATTTTACAGTGATCCAGTACAAAGCTCCTTGTTGATCTGTAAAACATATTGAGAATCCTGCCATATTCTACTTTTTTGGGGGGTGGGGGCATGGAAACATAGCAAAACAGAAACAAAATTCTTGTGTTGTCATTTATTACTTGCTGCCTTAACCACTGCCCACCAGACGTTTAAATAGTTTTCACTCTAAAATTCAGGCTACAATCTACTGGATAGATTGTTATCCAGTAATTAAGTCTTTATTCACAAAATAAAAAGATGAAATTAAGGAAAAAAAATCTTTTTTCATCTCACAAATTGTGTTTTCATTTGTTGAAAACTGGCTGAACTTCCAGTTTCAGGCCTTTCATCATTAACATTCTAATTAATTCTCATTATGCAGCTGAACTTTGGTTGTGCTTTAAAATCCCACCGATGACAATGATCGAAACTAGTGCTTCTTTGGCTAAGAATTTGGGATATGAAGTTGGAGATGACTTACATTTTTATTGGAATAAAATGAGATGTTTAACTGTGGTTGGATTGCAAACTTAATCAAGTTGCCTTACATATGTTCTATCTCTCCTCCTCCATCCATCCATCCATCCATCCATCCATCCATCCATCCATCCATCCCCCCCCCCCCATTTTTCACTTGCATGACTGGATCAGAATATGCAGAACTTCTCCCCTTCTCAACATAAGGTTGTTTAATGCTACTGTGAAGTGTGGTTTGAGTACCAATCTGTTAGCAAGGACATCTCATATACTGTGCTATATAAGCATGCACATTAGAATGGATCGCAGTGATGATTTTTATTTTATCTAATTTTTCCACACAGCCTTATTATCTATAAAAATTGCTGAGCTCTCTGAAAATGTGAGGCTACTCTGTAGGCATGCTTTCATAATCTTGTACCCTCTAGGTGTGCATTATTGCAAGTTGTAAGATGTCTATATAGGCTGAAGATTCTGAAACTTGTGATCTAGCACATCTGGAGAGCACCAGATTGGGAGGAGGAAGCAATTATACCTACTTTCTCCTTTTATTTTGTCCTGGGATGAATCATTCCTTATCTAAAATAATCTTGTGACTCTTATTCTTTATGTCATTTGCTCATCCATGAAGGTTAGCACTGCAAGTAAAAATATGCTTGTGAATAACCTTGCAGATAGACCTGTAGATGTACAAAGGACATTCAACATTCAAGACAATTGTAAAACTATTTAGAATGCCTGGAAACTATTATTAATACAATAGATATACTACATAGGTAGGGTGGCACAGTGACTCAGTGGTTATTAAGATGCTGGATTTGTCAGCTGAAAAGCCAGTAGCCCAGGTTCAAGACCCACGCTCCATGTGCTGGGATGGGGGGGGGGGGCG
>JANHFR010010516.1:168444-179451 GCA_032468015.1 Mimophis mahfalensis | reverse complement strand
AGGAAAGGAAAGGAAAGGAAAGGAAAGGAAAGGAAAGGAAAGGAAAGGAAAGGAATACCCTGGCATTTGGTTCAATTTGTTCAATTTCCTCTCATGACAACCCTACAAGGTAGGACAGGTACAATTGCAGAATGGTACAATCTTCAGATTCAAAGAACTAAGGGAGGGAGAAAGGAGGGAGGGAGCCAGAATGGAAAAAAGAAGGAAGGTGAAAAGAAGGAACATGGCAGTCCCATAAAAAATTACCTGGGCAACGCCAGGTAATCAGCTGTCGGCATCAGCTAGTAATCTAATAAAAATTGGGCATATAGAGAAAGAAGCTCTCCTAAAGAAAATTAGCATGGATTCCATAAACGTAAAGACTGCTCACCAACCATTTAGAACTTATTGATAGATACATGGACATAGAGCAGCTAACCCAATGTGTATTTGGGGATTTTCAAAACATTTTTGATAATTGCGCATCAAAGGCTAAGGATGTCAGAGTGGGGTAGGGTGAAAAATGTATGTCCATCATTAGGAAAATAAAAATAAAAATTAAAACACTGATATTTTCATGCACTACCTTTGTACTGGGAAAATTCGTATGGTTCTGGTTCCTAGACTTAAAAAAGGATATAATAGGACAAAAAGATTCAGAAGAGAGTTATGAAAGTAATTAGTGCCTTAAACACCTTCCCTACAAGAAAAGGCTAGGCTCTTTAGCTTGGGGGGAGCGGGGAACTATTGTAGGTAGTGATATTTGAAGTGTATAAAAGTTTGCATGACGTGGGAAAAAGGACAGGGAGAAGTTTTTCTTCTTTTTCTAAATGCTAAGACCATGGATGATCAATCAAGATGTTTAGAAGGAGATTTATTACAAACAAAAACAGGCAATTGGTCCCACAGGAGATAAGAAATCCTCTGGACTTTATTACAATAGACTTGGATGGCTTTAGAAGGGTTTGGATAAATTTGTGAGCCATCAAGATTCTATCAAGCATGTTTCCAAATATCACTTTCAAGGACATGGGTCTCCCCTGTGTGATGATGGGGCCACCATAAATGATCACTGTGAGGGGGGAAAAATGCTTCTGATGGGCTTAGGCCTGACCCAACAGGGTGGTTCTCAAGATTTATCTTAGGTTAGAGAAAGAATTACTGGTACTTGATGGATTTTCCTCCATAATGTTGGATGTTTCTTCTAGTGACGTTCTGCTTTGTTTCAATACCATTAATGTGATAGGGCAGAATGTGTTGCTACATTTCATGATTTTTGACCGTGAAGAATGTTAAATCATTCCCCCAAATAGAATCCTCTGCTGTCAGATAATCTAATACAAATCCTTAATCCTCTGTTTTCATAAAATATGACATACAGTAGAGTTCATTGAACTCTATTGTATGACTATTTCATTGAACAAATGAAACACATCCCAAAATGTTTTAGAGATCAGTACTCCTCCATGTTCCAGTTTTCCATTCTTTCAGAATACTCCGATCCATTCCTGACTTCCACTTTTTCCCATATCTGTCAGTCTGCCTGTCTTGTCCATTGAGTGCATTTAATCCCCAAGAAGCTGTTTTTCTGGAGTTGAAAATTTATTTCATGCTTTTTCAAATACATGGGTGTGTTTCAACATGATTAGGAACAGAAAAAGCAGGATTTCAGGTCATATGAAGAGATCGAAACACGTACAATTCTTTAAGTGAAGCATTTTGCAGACATCAATTTGAATATCCATAGATTTTCTATAGTGATGCCATGTTCTCCGTCCTGAATCTGTCCTCGGACTGTGGATAAGAAGTAGTAGGTTAATTTGAGTGGGACCTTTTGAACCACTGCTATTGGCAAAATAACTACATAGTGAAGTGAGATTCCCAGGGATCCCACCCCATTACAGACTCATGCTTCTTTCCCAAACACTAATTCTGAAGATCAACAAACCCAGCATAAGGACATTTGGGGGTGAAAAGCTGAAAAAGAGCAAAGAAAAGTTAAAGAATTTGTCAGGAGCCCATTTTACAAATAAAATGGGTTTTCAGTTTGTGCAAGACATCAGTTTGAGAGTGACTCAGGGTTGGTTAGAAGATGAGCAGCTATATAAATCTTTGAAATAAATAAGTAAATATCTTTAGATCCAAACAATCGTCTTCATAAAATCTACACATTTTTTTTTCTTCCAGTACTGCAAGTACTTCTTTCGGATTGGCATGTGAAATCTTAATTCTTATTCACTCAAATTTTCCTCTCATTGTTCTGACAGGCATATTCAAAAACATTAATCACTTAGCTAAGAATTAATATAATCAAATAATTCCCAGGGCCCTAACTAAAATCCTTCGCATAGATTTAGATCTCCTGATTCACCCACTAGCTTGAAATAAAATACGTCTTGTTTTTCTCAAAGAATGGAAAGAGCATGAGCTCATTTTGTTCAGGCAGCCCAAGATATTTGAAAGAATCCCAAATGTACAACATGGTCAATAGTTACAGATTAAAAACATCAGGCTGGGAATTTAGTATTTACAGTCAGCTCAAATAAAATGCTTTGTTTCATATGAGAAGGTCAACTAAATGGTCTTGGTTCAAGTCTCCACAGTATGAATGGTTGGAAACTATTGCTTTCCCAATGCTGGAACATCATTTCAAAGATAAATTGTTGGGGTAGGGATAATTATAGTACAGTATTAAATAAACATAGTGCTACAAATTATAAGAAGCAACATTCTCAATCTTGTTTCTAGTTCCTTTGCTTTGATAGGTTGAAGGTAGTACTGTATTTAAAGAAGATTTCTGCCTACAGATAGTCCTTGACTTCAACAGTTCATTTAGTGACAACTTTGACTTATGACCTTTCATACCTATGGCCATTGCAGCATCCCCATCATCACATAATCAAAATTCAGATGCTTGGCATCTAGTTCATATTTACGACAGTTGCAGTGTTCCAGGGTGATATGATTATCTCTTGCGACCTTCTGACAAGCAAAATCAATCGGGAAGCCAGATTCGCTTAACAATCTTGTTATTACCTACTTAACAACTGCAGTGGTTCATTTAACATCTGTTGCAAGAAAAGTCAAAAAGTTAAAGGTAAAGGTTCCCCTCGCACATACATGCTAGTCGTTCCTAAAATTCACTTAGCAAATGTCTTGCTTAGCAGCAGAAATGTTGGCCTCAATTGTGGTCATAAGTCGAGGACTCCCTGTCTTCTTGATTCAGAAGAAATACCATTTTTTTGTAATTACCCTGTTTACTAGTTACTCTGCTCTTTCAGGCTATGTGGACTGTTTAAGCACAACATCAATAAGGCATATTGCACAATAACTTGGAGATGAATTGCCTGTGCCTTTTGAAACTGAAATGATTTTCCAAATAATTTCCCTTATTGAAAACCACAATTAAGAATAAAGTGACAGGATATATTTAAACCTACAGTAGCCATAATAAAAATCAGTTACTGTATTTATGACTTCAAGTCAGTTCTTGCCTACTGGTGACCACTTGGACTATTCCCGGCAGTTTTCTTGGCAAAGTTTTTTTGAAACTGGTTTTGCTGTGTGGTCTCTCCTAGGTCTGAGAGTGAGTAACTGGCCCAAGGTCACCCAGTTAGCTTTGTGCTAAGGTGGGACTAGAACTCACAGCCCGCCAATTTCAAACTTGATGCCTTAATCATTGCACCACATTGGTTCTCATTCTATGACCTGAGTTTAATGCAGCCTTGCTATCATTACCCCTCTTACTTTTCAGTACAGGTAGTCCTCAACTTACAATAATGACCATTCAAAGTTACAACAGCACTGAAAAAAGTAACTTATGACCATTTTTCACCCTTGTGTCCTTTGTAGCTTCCCCGTGATCATGTGATCAAAATTCAAATGCTTGGCCACTGACTCTTGCTTATGGCCGTTGCTGTATCTCAAGGTCATAGGATCACCTGTTGCCACCTTCTGACAAGCAACGTCAATGGAGAAGCCAGAGTCACTTAATAACTGTATTAATAACTTATCAACTGCAGTGGTTCACTTAAAACCATAGCATGAAAGGTCATAAAATGGGCTAAAATCTTTAAATCAACAAATGTCTCACTTAGCAATGGAAATTTTGGGATCAATGTTAGTTGTAAGTTGAGAACTATTTGTATAAGGGAGCTGTCACCAGAATACATAAATATTACTTTGTATTTTTCAGGTTGAGTGATGAAGATACTTTCCAGTTTTAAAAGTAGTGTTGATGATTTAAATGATTTTAAAACCGGTCATAGCACTGAACATGTGTTGCCTGGTAATTTCCAACGTTCATTGATCTGATGGACATGATTTCCCCAGGATGGTCTGTCATTCAGTGCTTCTTTGAGTTCTTTTGAGCTCATGCTTGTGTCATTAATGCTTATGTCTAACCAACTCATCTTTTGATTGGCCTCTTTTTAAATTGGTTTAGTTTTCTCTAAGCATCAGGGTCTTCTACATGTACCCTTAACTGATATGTATTTTACATATGTCTGCATGTTTGGTAACATTTAAAATCATAGTTACTTAATCTTTAAGGACAATTAAAGCTTCTCATTTTAAACCCAGGAGTATCACAATTATTTGTTAGTTACTAGAAGGGCATACTAAATAGGAGACGTAAATACCATCTTTCAAGGTATTCCAAATAATATGTCTCCACAGTTAAATATTTTTATGTTACCTGAATCAAATATCAATTTTCTTAAGTTTCTACTATAGAAAAAGTGTATGTTGGAGTACAGTATAGGATTTTCCAATTATGGTCAATCCATACTTCTAAAATTATTATTAAAATCACATTAAGTATAATGCCAGAAATTCCTACAATTCTTATGCTGTTGGAAAGATTTTGAACATCCTTAACTCAGATACACCTGTAGCTAGACAAAGTGACATTGGAAAGATAACGTGTGAATCATGATGTCATCACACATTTTATACTCGTGTCAAAATATACGTAACTCATGACATTTGCATCATGCCCACATTTGCCCCGCTTCCCAGATGTTTTCCTTGTTCCACTGAATATGGACAATTTATAAAGATACTTAAGAGATAAAGTCTTGCAAAATTTAGTTTCATACCTGCTCTAAAAAAGTTACTGGCAAAGCTAGCAAAACATCAGCAAATACACATTGTCTCTCACAGCTTTACTCAGAATTTTAATTTTACTTTTTTTCCCTAACCATTTGTGGCAGTGAGAAATCTGAAGCATCATTACATTGTTGTAGTGAATGAGCTATTTCATTCCAAGGACAATTTCAGGGATGTGGTGGGTGATGATGTGGTCACCTGTGGGGACAAAGAATGCTTCTCTGAGGTGGACTTTGGCCTGATCCAACAGGGCTGTTCTCAAGATTTATCATAGGTTAGAGAAAGAATCTCTTGATAGATTTTCCTCTATAATGTTGGATGTCCCTTCTAGCATCGTTCTGCTTTGTTCCAATATCATCAATATGACAGGCCAGAATATGTTGGTACATTTTATGATTTCTGACCATGAAGAATGTTAAATACAGTAATTCCCAGAAATAGGATACATACAGGTTTCTGCTGTCAGAAAATCTTATACAAATCCTTAATCCTCTATTTTCATAAAATAATTACAATAACAATAAACTTCCTGATATCTAGTTTAGCCCTTTCAATCATAATTAAATTTTCCTGCATGTGTTCATCAGTTCTACTTTATAAAATGTGACCATCTTCATTAAATACAAGGTAGGGTCTCTAATCTATAGACTTTTCTACAAGCCATCATATTCTTCACCACATTTGTTCCATTAAGGAAGTACATGTGATATAGTACAGATACAATTCATTTAAATTTTCATTTATAATTGATGTTTTAAAAACACACAGAGAGAGAAATTAATTTCCCATTGTCCTACACAATTTAAATATTGGTAATGGCATCACCTTATATGAAAATACTTGGCTGCCAACTTTTACAAAATCAGGTTTAAGCTAAACAGTTGCAATATGCAAAGACAAAACCAATCATTTTTTAGGAGACCACATACCCCCCTTCCTTTTAAGACCCTTGCCAAGTCAGTCCAGTTCATCATTTTGTTTTGCAGAAAGGTCAGTCATAGATTGACCTTTCGCTCACAGATAAAACATGTGAACATTATTAGATCTCATTAGATTTCACTTACTTGTTTTATGTATATAATTTATACAGCTGCCCATCTCTCACACAAGTGATTCTGGGTGGTTTACAAGATTAAAACCAACAGCCTTATCAAACAATTGTTAACACCCAAAGAAACTATTGATCCCACTTACCACCCATAGCACTCTTCCTTCCTGCTAGTTTTAAGGTTGGCTGCCTTTGAACCTAGAGGGGGTAAATACCCATGAAGAAAGTTTTCTTTTAATGTGAGTGGCCATTGACAAATTTGAAGACATTAAATGCTATAGTTTTAATTTTGGAGGACACTCAACTGTATTAAACATCTGAGACACTCTACTCTAAACTAACAAAACAATTCCAAGACATGTGATGTTTAAAGGAACTTTTTAAACAATGAAGTTTTAAGTGGATTTTCATTGGTAAAACAATGCAATAACAATATGTATTTCCTTTTCTGGATTTTCAGGACAAGAGTTAGAGTTTCTAGATGAAGTTGAAGAATTGCAGAAACATGCAGACAAGCTTACTACACTGGGTGTCAACAAAATCATTGCACTTGGCCACTCTGGTTTTTTGGAGGACAGACGCATTGCTCAGAAAGTTAAAGGTGTAGATGTTGTGGTTGGAGGACATACGAACACATTTCTTTATACAGGTATGTTATTGCTTCACCAAAATAACGATTTTTATGAAACCTTGCAATTAGAGTGCCAACTATTTTAATTCTTCACACTGATCCATCCCAGGAAGCCAACATGTATTTACATGGTTTGTATAAATATCACTCACTTGTATAAATAGAATAGTTTGGACAACTGTAATCCTAAATGGACTAATAAGTCTGGTATGAATCCCTCCATTGGTTTGAGTCATATAAAAATAAAACTCATGAGATCAGTAACAGCGTCTTTTATAAATTCAGCTTGATGTATAGTTTGCTTTTGGTCTCAGGAATTTCATTGATTTTAGTTTGCTGAAGGATATCAAAATTCTGGAATTTGGTCTAATATTCCTTGCTTAAATGAACCATTTTTCTCTCTTCCCTTATTTTTTTTTTCTTGTATTCATGCCTTATCTCTGTTCTAGAATATATTTGTCAAAGTAAATTTTCTTTACTTTGAAAAGAGTAACTTTTCTCTTCTGTTTGTTTCCTCCTGCCACAACTTTATACCCCTTAATTGTTATGCTCAGCTAGTATAACAAACTTTCCTGCATCTGAAATGCAGGGGTTTGAAGGAGAATGGCTTACAGGTAGTCCTTGACTTGTGACCATTTGCTTATGACCATTCAAAGTTATTATAATGGCGCTCAAAAATGTGATTTATGAACACTCCCCACACAACTGTTGCAGTCACTGTGGTGACATGATCGAAGTTTGGATGTTGGCAACTGTTGCAGTGTCCTGGGGTCAAGTGGTTGCTGTTCGTGACCTTCCCAGGAGGCTTCTGACAAGCAAAGTCAGTGTGGGAAGTTACTTAACAACTGCACGATCCCTTTAATGACCATGGCAAAAAAAGTTATCAAGTTAGGCACAACTCACTGAATGATGGAAGTGAGGAAGTTCTGGTCCCAGTTGTGGTCGTATGTAAAGGACTAGCCTGTATTTTTAAAGCCGTCAGAACTCTCCACAGCTTGATTCATAATTATCTTCTAAGGTATTTCTCAGGAAGCAGACAAGGGGAAAAGATCGACATGGTCCCTTATAATGTCCAGAGTGGATAAGATGGGCATGCTCCAGGTCCCCGCTCTTAAACTTCATCATCTTGTGGGTTCTCAGGAGCAAGTCTCTTTCCATTGCTGCCCCTGTCCTTTGGAATGACCCTCCCCTCCTGCAATCTGACAGACCCTCCCATCCTTTATTCTTCCCAGAATGCATTTTGAGACCCTGCTGCTCCCTCAGGTGTGGAAGTTGGGGCAAGATCAGGATGGGATGAAACTGTGAACAGACACCAGTTTGTTCTATTTCTAGTTTTATTTTTACTGGTTTCACACTGTTTTATGATATTTTATTGGCTGCAAGCCTCCTGGAGTTGTTTATAAGATGGGCAGCTATAACAACACACATGAACCCGCTAATGTCTTACTTTATGATATATATGCACGCGGCTTGTTTTGCAGATTTGGCCTGTGGAATAGTCCCTTCCTTGTGGTTTTACTTGGCTCTTTCCATTGTTTGGAATCAAGCCTGGCCTGTGGTTTCTCCCAATTTGAAACATATTGTTTATATACTCCAAAATGGCTGAGTTTTCTAGAAAACCCGTCTCTACTAAAATGTACATTTATCTTCTTATTCTATCCACACAGAAACCGATGTCCATTAATGCAGACGGCTTGATCTGAGTATACTCTAGAACCTATTTCAGTAATCTGAGTTAGAGTTTCTTTTTTGAAAGACATGTGATAGCTAAGTAACAGCACTCCTTGAGTTTTTCGGCTGCTGGTAATAAACGCCTTTGGGAGCTGTTGAAGAGTGTAATTTTGTGGCAAATAGGAATGTTTGTGCCAGGAGGCAAAAAGAAGCATTTATGACAGGAAGCATTTGGCTGGCTGACTAGAGAGGGAATAAAAAAAATACATGTAGTAACAGGTTTTTCCAGAACACTCATCAATGTTTGGATAACTCTTTCAGATTGGATAAAAATTTTAGGTTGAAATATTTGATGATTTAATCTTCAGTCTGAAAATAAACTAGCACCTTTAGAAAATGGAGTAAAATAGTTGGTGTCCAGTTAAATGCAGGTGTGCTGTCATTGAGTAAGGTATGTTAAAGGCCAACGGCAGCTGGGATTTCTCATATTTGAGTATATACATGTAGGAAGAAATGTCCATCTGGTTCAATTCCAAACCGGGAGAAAGCCACTGGAGACAAAATGGAGGCTGGAGGCTGATTGGAAAGCAGGTCCATTTATTGATTAACAGAACCACCAAGCACATGGTTCTGTGTCTGTGCAGCTGCCCACATGGAGTTGACAATGCAGTGTGTGTGTGTGTGTGTGTGTGTGTGTGTGTGTGTGTGTGTGTATTATACCTTCTCTTGGGCTTTGCACTTGAGTGTCGGGAATCATCTCATATTTCTCCCGACATGAAATACCTCAACCCCGAGGGAGTACCACCCCAACCCACCATCCCTCTCATCCCTACCTCGTTCCAGACGCTTCCTTTTTCCTGTGCAAGAACATGTATTCTATTGGCTCCCATGGGGCCATGTAGGCATTACGTAGGAGTCATTGCTGGCTCTATAGACAAAGAACAAATCCTAGGTATTTGTCGGAACTAAGTTTGGTTGACGTTTGGACTGCTGATGCAATGAAGAAGCATTGGGCAATTCCTGTTGCAGCTGAGGGCTAATCCTACCTTTGTTCAGACCTTGCTGCAGGGAATTTCAAAATATCCTGTCTTGAATGGATTTCTGCCTGCAGTATTTGCTTTGCCTATGAATAGAGCTACCTAGATACTTGGCTTCTTTCAATAAGCTCTTTATCTCTTAAGTGCTGGCATCTACTGAGTGCTATTAAGAAAGGTGTGAGCTGTTTCTGTCTCTAAGAGCATGTTTCCCCATTTCTCCCTTTAGGGAAATACAATATTCTGCCTTTTTAATATTTCCTAAAAATAATTCATTCTTCTCAGGGGAGGGGGGGCTTCCCCCATACATAATACTCAGGTTTGCATGTACCATGTACATGTGCACTGACAGTTGCTGCACCTGAGACAAATTCCTTGTGTGTCCAATCACACTTGGCCAAATAAAGAATTCTATTCTGTTCTGTTCCGTTCCATTCTTTTCTTTCGGGATACTTGTTGCAAGTCTAACATTTTTTAAAAAACTTATTTTCCCCAAGTTCCAATTTTTCAAAGTCAGGATCCAAAACACAAGGCTACATATTCTGTTTCTGCATCAAGGTCTTTCAGTCTATATTGCTTCCAGCTACTCTTTTATTTCCCAGAATCGGTGGAATGTGATGATTCAAGAGGATTCATTTTGGTCTCACCTTTAAGCTTTCTAAAGTAGCTTAAGAGCTTCAGAATACAAACGAATAAACCCTTGGGTGAGGCAGTAATCTGGATATGAGAGGAAGACAGAAGAAATGATTGAGAGCCTGTGTGGGCCCAGATCTGGCACGTGGCAATATGTTCTTAAATCACCGGCTTCTTTCTTCTCAGAACTTGTTTCAGCCATGGAGCTGCTTAAAGGATTTACTGGCAGGAAATCCTTAAACACCCTAAACCATTTTTCTTCCTAATAAAAAAAAAACCAATTCACTCTTAGTTCCAATCAACTACCAGGATTATTAATAGAAATTATGTTTTTAGGTAAAGAGTTGGGAAGCAAAGGAGGAGTTGCAGTGCCAAGAGACACAAGATGGATAGACTAACATAGCAGGATGAAGGACTAATTCATTCACACTGGCCCTTTAAGGCTCTCACGGACAAGGCCTTAAAGCAAACAATCCTTTTGATTCTTCCCCATTCAGTATTATCAAATTATATTGCCCAGCAAAATTGATAGCCTGTCTGGCAGTAGCAGTTTATGGCTTATTGTCCTCAATAGATGGGTGTGGAATGCTAGCTCCAGCTGAGGAAGCTGGGTCAATCCTTCTCCTTTCTCAAAAATGACCTCCTTGGCTTTCATCTATGGTCAGATGACAAGCTTGAGGGAAGCTCAGTTCAGTTCTGTTCTCCACCAGAGGTGGAAGATGGCTTTGAATGGTTGGCTTGATGGACCTTCCCTTGTCACTTTCTCTCAGTCCTTGGCTTGGCCTTTCTCTTTATCAGACAAATAGCAATACAAACAATAGCTTCTATTGTTAATTTTAAATTTTAATCTGTTAGTCTAGAGCAGGGGTAGGCAAACTTGGCTCTTTTATGACTTGTGGACT
>JANHFR010010516.1:119456-122840 GCA_032468015.1 Mimophis mahfalensis | reverse complement strand
TCCAATTGGTATTTATTTTGATTATTGAAGCTTCTGCCTTTTCCATCCTCAGCTTATACTCGAGTCAATTAATTTTCCCAGTTTCAAGGCCTCAAATTAGGTACCTCGGCTTATACTCGGGATGGCTTGAGTATATACGGTATATTTTACTATCCAGTATTCTGGAAGCTCTTAATGTATCCTCATCCTGAAGGTGGGGATCTTTCTTTCCACATCTTGTCAGATCCATTCACTTATTAATGCTCATTCTGTGACCCTCTAATTTGCCTTTGATCCTTCCATTCGTCTGGTTCGCTCTTAGTTTTCGTTTCAGGCTGTTGTATCTTTCTTAGCTCTTTTCATCTCTGAGGAACGTTGCTGGGTAGTTTCAGAATGGATGCCTATGAGTCCACCCTTTTTTTCTCCAGCCTCTGCGCACCCTCCTCCTTCCATTGCCTCCTTTGGGTGCTCTTTTCACCAAAACATGTTCTGTTTTGAACTTTCCTCTGTAAAATTCTACCACTGAGTTTCACCTTCTTCCACACTGTATATAGTCCACCCGCCTTCTTTCATCTTCCATGAGTCCCAGTCGATTGATTCAATGGCTTTTTCCAAAGAGCTTTCTTCCTTTGCTGCTCCCTGCACCGCAAATCTGCTAACGACTACCTTGAGTTCAACAGTGGCCTCAAGAACAAAGGGGTGGGGGGTGGGGGGTAGGTGGGGAAAAAATTGGAAAATGTATTTGTAAAACTTTTCAATTAAAAAAAAAAAAAGAACAAAGGGCATTTGCACCATTCTTCCAGTAAATATGCTTTCTCTCATTCCCAGTCCTGATTACCTTGTAAATAAGAGGGTCTTCTTTCTTCCTAGTCACAATCCCTGGCTCACTTCGGGAGGCCGAAAATTGATGGAGAGCTGAAGATTATTGCTGGGGAGAAGCGCTCCAAATTAGACAGGTGTCACATTTTCAAATTAAATGTGAGTTAGTGTGCTAGGAAGAATACTGTTAAATTTTCCTTCTTCCCATCTTCTGGGATAAAATGGAAGAATTCCTTCTATTTAAGAATTTTATCTCATCTGTTTGAATTCACAGATGCCAAAATGTTATTACCTACTTACCTGCATTGTTTGTACACTTCTTCAGAATAGCAGACAATCATACTAAACATACAGTAGAACCTCCGGTCACGACCATAATCCATTCCATAACTTCAGCTGCAACTCGATTTGGTCGTGACCGGAAGTGAGACTGACTGCACATGCACCTACAATTCTGTGCATGTGTGGAAGGGGAAATCGCCAGTTGTGTTTGATCGCCACCCGAGTATTTGTTCGTGACCAGATGCAAAAAAAATTCAAAAATTTTGGTCATGGCCAGAAGCACTCGTAACCAGGTTCCACTGTATCACTATTCTAGAAGGGTATGTGAGTATTAGGATTAAATATGTATGACCTTAATTGTTTGCTTCCTAGAATTCCAAGTCTTTTTTGAGGGGAAAGCAGTATACACTTCATATAATATCTTGAAGTTTTGTTCTAAAAAAAGTATTAGCGTGTAATTTTTTCACTGGAATACTGTGGCACAACACAACTATAGTATATACAATGTCACAGGTTTCTTTTGCAGCAATTAAATCCAACAAAACTCATTTCTTGATTAAGTGTAGTCATACAAATTGAACTTATAAGCAAATACTGATTCTAATCTCAAAAGTGAATTATACAATCTTAAACAATTTACAACTATTTCATTTTTAAGGAATAGCTGTTTTTTGGAATTGTCATTTGAGTTTAAGTTCCAATGTGTGGTTTTTTTTCACCTTTTACTGTAATAAAGTATGCTTAACATCACCCCTCTTATTTACTTCATAGAATGCAATTGTCTACCAAGGACTATCAAAAATATACACATACTTTTTTACAGTTTTCTTTAAAAGCCATTTTGTATAGCAAAGGGCAGAGAATTTCAGGATACCTTCTGTTAATGATTTCTTGTCAGAATATTCTATAGTCTTAAATTGTGTTTAATTTTTGATGACCATGCCAATATGTAGCAAACTATTCAAATAGTTGCAATTGCCTTCTTTCAGGATTTGTTTTTAAAGGTCCCCCATCTAGTTTATAAATCCTGGGATTTCCAGATTTTTTTTCCATTTTGGCCAAGATCAGATATATACTACCTGTGATATAGTACTTGTTACAATATAAACAATCACACTTAGTTTACTCACCACTTCTTATATTCACTAATGTTTGCAAATATTGCTGCTTATCAAGTTCACTTTAGTTCAGCTATACGCTATGTAATATAGATTGTAAAGTCTAGAATAATTGTTCTAAACGTGGTTCCAAGAAATACTATTTTTCATTAAAATACACTAGTTCCAATCCTTGGTCTTCTATAAGCTGCAACAGTAACTTGCATAAGCTACTCAATTCTGGAACACAAATGCCTTCATTAATATATAAACTAACACAGAATTATATACCTCCAACATTCCTGCTGTAATACAATAGTAAACCTCCGTCTTAATATGACAACAGGATGTGTAATATTTTATAAGCATCATATCCTGATAACTTCAATAAATATTGATGTGATCTACAACATTGACATCCATCATGATCAATTCAGTGTTATCTAAAATCATATATCTATGTATCCATTAGTAAAATCTCATTTCCTTTACATATTCAACTTCAAAATTTTCAAAATTAACATTTTCTCTTAAAAGATCAATTTTTCCACAATACAAGTTTCCACATGCATTTTACTGTAGCTTTATCATTATACTGTTAAAAAAACTGCACCAATGTCAGAACAGTGCAAATAATGTTTAATTGTAAAAGTCAGAATGGCTTGAATTCATAATTATTTGAGAACACTGTCAAGATTCTGTTACTTATTACTCACCATTGCTTACAAACTCTACAGATAAGTCAATTCCAGTCTATTTTGACATGTATCCTACAGCCCACCTTTTCTTGCGGACATGTGATTACAATTTCAGCTTCCATATTACTGTAAATTTTCATTTTTCACCAGCATCAACATTTGTTCTAAATAAATAATCATTTACTCCCACCCCAGTCAAAATTAGCCATGCTTGAAAACTTTTAAGAAGTTTGGGGGTTTTTTTAGCAATGGGAGGGATTTGGAAAATCCAAGTTAAGATGGTTTTCCATTTTTCTAAAATTCCTATGAAGAATCAGGTCAGATTTGGCATGAACACCTTGACAGTGCTCTTCATTAAACCATGACAGTAAAGATGCCAGTTGGCACTACAACCTCATTGAAGGGAGCATTTCAACGTCCTTGGCACTAGGATTGCCAATACCAAGGATTACAATAAAATCAAAATTTAAGGCTATATTTAGCAGACCTAAATTCCATAAACCTCATCC
>JANHFR010010516.1:109456-114456 GCA_032468015.1 Mimophis mahfalensis | reverse complement strand
TTCATGCAAATGGAGTTTCGTGCATGAGCATAAGGAACACCCACCACTCAAAGAAATGGGCACACTAGCCAAGTGCCCACTGCTCGCACAAATGGAGCCGCCTGTGTGTGCACCTGCCACTCACCCACTCCTAGCACTGGGCTGGGTTGCCAAAATAGACTGTCAGAAAAGTTAAAATACAGGTAATCCTTAACTTACAATAACCTTTTCCCAAGAGTCTCTTCCTGTCCAATTCAATCTAGCAGGTTGGGCATGCTGCAGATCTCATCAGCCACAAAGAGTGTCAAGCTGGCAGAGACCAAGACAAGGCTTTTCCGCAGTTGCCCCTAGTCTGTGGTTGGAATATCCTCCCCTCAGAGATTACAACGGCCGCCTAACCCTGGTGGCCTTTCATAAATGTTCAAAACTTAATTCTGTTCCCAGACCTGGGACACTGAAAGTAAAGCTGGCCTTTACTGTTAACCGCATGACTATCTTGGTTGCTGTGTATATTTGTTTTGGATGTAAGTTGCAGAGGAAGTGATTGAGATGGGCGGCTATAGAAATTGAATGAATAAATGAACTGGAGCCAGAATTTCCATCACTAAGTGAAATGTTCAGTGAGTTGCAACCAATGTATTATTTTTTGCCATGGTTTTAAAGCAAATCAATGTAGCTGTTAAGTGAATCACGCAATAGTTAAGCCAGTCTGGCTTCCCCACAGATTTTGCTTGTAGGAAGGAGTCTGGGAAGGTCTCAAATCACAATAATGTGACTCAAGACTTTGCAATTATCATAAATTCATGCAGTTGACAAGCATCCAAATTGCGATTGTATGATTGTGAGGATGCTAAGTGTGAGAACTGGTCATCACTTTTTCAGGGTTGCTGTAACTTTGAACAGTTGATAAATAAATGGTTAAAAGTCAAGGACTACCTGTAGATTTTTTTTTCTCTCCTTTTCATATCAAGGGCAACAAAATAGTACTTATAGTTTGTCCTTCAAATTAAGATAAAAACTTCCAAAACTAAATTAGAAATAAGAACTGCTATAGAAAGGGAAAAATAATTTTCTACAAGGAACATTCAAAGCGCTTCACCATAAATCAGTGTCAAATTTTGCAAGAAACTGAAAAAACATAGAACAACGCTTCCATTATTGAAAGACCATTACAATATAGTTTTGAATAGCTAGAAGGCAGAGGCATAGCCACTCTGTCATTATCTGCTTTCTCAATGCAAGAGAATTGCCTAAGTACCAACTCTACCCCTCAAAAGAGGAATAGTTATGGATAATGCTGGAAGATTCTAAGGACCTGGACAGTGGCCCACATAGGTTGGTGTTTCCACATCTCTAATCTATATGCACAAATCATCAAGATGAGCAAGGGAGCAAAAAAACTGTCCAGGAAACAGAATGCAAATCTTATAATTGAACCAAAATTTGTATCAATCAATGCTATAGAAATGTTTTTCTATCATGTGGACTAAGGCAGCTATATGAAAGGGACAATGAGTTCTTATGTGCAATACGGATATCCAGATATGTCCTTTTTCATCAAGTCTATCTGCCTTTAGAAATATAAAATGATTTCAACAGGTGTGATTTTAATACCGTTTAAATTTTGTGTATGTTGGGATGAATTAGCGACTTTTTATTTGTGTGTGTGTGCGTGTGTTTAAAGTTGAAACAGCTTAGGACAGTGGTTCTCAACCTGTGGGTCGTGACCCCTTTAGGTGTCGACCCTTTCACAGGGGTCACCTAAGACCATCGGAAAACACATATTTCAATACAAATACAGGTGTATGTGGAAATAATTTTATGATTGGGGGTCATCAAAGCATGAGGAACTGTATTAAAGGATCATGGCATTAGGAAGGTTGAGAACCACTGGCTTAGGATGATATATCTGTGAAAAAGATACACTACATACCACACTATTAAAACAAGAGATAAGCAAAACTCACTCTGTAAAAATAGTTTCATACAACTTATGCAGGCAGGCCAAGTTTGTTTTTTAATTATTAAAAATACAAATTGGATTCATATACTAAATAAGTTCATGTTAAGACTATTTGAACACTTCCAAAACTGAGTTCCATGGGATATAGCTCATGACAGTCATAACTGTTTCCATTTTACAAGCCCTATATAAATTTTGGCTTGCTATTATCCTCAAACCCTTATGGTTCTAACCTATCTACACGTTACAGCTAATTTGCATTCTCTCCTCTTCCCCAATTTTTTAAAAATTTTTTGTCACTTCTGCTGCAGTCATTAAGCGAATCACAGATTATTAAGTTTAGCACAACATAACCTTCACCTGTGACTTTCTGCCTGCTGACTTTTTTTGTCAGAAATTGGCTGATTTAAACAGTCGTTAAGCAAATCTGGTTCGCCCATTGACAACCTGGTCACAAATTATGATTATGTGGGATGCTGTTAACCTTCATAAATGCAAACTGGCCACAAAGTTTGAGTACCAGTCATAAATCTACTTTTTCAGTGCTGGTGTAACATTGAACAGTCGCTTAACTAGACGTTTGGTAAATAATCTGCAGTATACTAACTGTGGTTTTAATAATAGAAACAGTTTCACATCACTAAAGCTGATCTTTCTAATCAGAAATGCATTGATCAAACATTCCTCTACTCTTTTGGTTTTATTCAGCTGGCCAAGAGAAATGTTCTTTAGTATTTTGTGTAAGTTTGACTCAAGAATATTACTTTCTATGATTTAGAACATTTTTCTCGTGATCAATATGTCATTTACTGTTCACCCATATTCCTATATTATTTCTTTAGGGGAGGAGAAAGAATTTTCACTTGATCACACCTGAGATAATACTTGTACAGAATGGGATTCTAGTTAATCCATAGGTATTAATCTGTTAACACAGTTATTCTCTATCAACAAATCAAAAGACCAGCACTTATATCCTAGGAAAAGCATGGTTTACTAACAACTATTATCACAGAATTCAAGTATACATATATTTTCTCTGTCACAATACAACCATTAACAGGTACATTATGCTTTTACACAAGAATTCTACATATAGTGTTAAATGCATTTAAAACATGCTTTCCATTCCTTACATTTGATTTTTGGCAGCTTGTCTCTGTGCTTTCCGTTCTTTCCTTTTTTGATCTGGTGGCTTTGCAAACACAATTTCTATATTTTCTCCTTCTAAATCTTTGCCATTCATTCCTTCCATAGCCTATGAAAAATAATTTGTAATCATTCTTACCAAAGTAGTCTTACAAATACAGTACACCGACTGTAAGTACAGTAGGAAAAATACCAATAGCACTATGTAGAACACACAAGGTCTTTGCCTCTCCAACTAAAGGCCACGTCAATCTGTTACTTAATTTTTCAATGTTCAATTTTTCAGTATTTCTATTTAGAAATATTCTCTCCAACCATGAAAACCAAGAATGAAGATTAAGAGCAGAATTTCAGTATATTTGGGAATGAGTATTAACAAAGGTCATAGTACCCACTTCATACTTTAATTAATATTTTTTAATAGAATTTGACACTAGCATAAAATCTGAAGCAAACTGATTTACTTAGTATAATTTACTTGAGTTTACTTATTTACTGTCCTGGCAACAGTTGGTCTTGTTAACTCATTCTCAACAATTCTTCAGAATATTCATGAGGACAATGAGAACCAATGGCTGTAAATTGGCACACTATTGAGAGGATTATTAAACCTTCCCTTATTTCTTAATAATAAACAGAACCCAAAATCTGACAACATAAAATATTGTGTATCATATTGTAGCATAAATTTTAAGTTTATGACAGACTTCTGAAGAAATTGCCTCTAAGAATCTATTCATGATTGCAGCCAAGTCTCAATGTGATAAATACTTGAGAGCTAATTTCATGTAGTAGTTACGATGTTAAGACTAGATATCAGGAGACCACAAAAGCTAGTTATGCCTTATACATGAAAAATAGGTGAGGAACTATGGGCTAGTCGCACCCTCTCAGACCAAACCCATTTACATAGTTACAGTGGGGAAATCAGGAAATGTATGCCACTTTGAATTCACTAAAAATAAATCTACTAAATAAATGAAACTGGGAATAAAAACATACCTTTACAGCACCATCACGCTCATCAAAATGAATAAAAGCATAATCTTTTAGTTTTTTCACCCTCTCCAGTTTTCCAAATTGACTAAAAGCCTTTTCTAGTATTTCTTCTGTGACTGAATTTGCAAGATTCCGTACAAATAACACTTTTACCTAAAACAAAGCATTGCATCAGCTTAGTGTGATCAGTACATTACTGTAAACAATAAAACAAGCATACATATTAGATATACTTATTTAGCTTTTTTCGAAAAGTAATTGTGATTTGGGTAAGTCATAACTGGACACAAACCAACAGTGTCTTAATTTACAAATAATTTTCTTAGCTGGACCTGAGAGCTATCCTTGAAGAGCATTCAGAAGCTTCAACCAGCCAAAATGTGGCAGTTTATGCAGTTTTTGGCACAGTGCAATATTCCTATGTAACACCATTGCTGTGTGAGCTATATTGGCTTCAGTGCATTCAATTCAAGCTACTTGCTATCACCTTTAAAGCCCTACATGGCATGGATCAAATTACTTGCAGGATTTCTGATGGTCTCTGATGGTTTACAATACACATAGTTTTCTGTTCAAAGTTATGATAATGCCCTCTGTAGCAGCACTTCCTCCCCAAGTCACATTATTTTTCAGGTTTTTTTTTTAACCTAGGCCTTTGACAAGGAAACGTTTTCTCCTCCTTTACTTGTTTTTTGTTTTTTTGGTGGGGGGGAGAGGTATGGTGGCTTAGCAGTTAAGACATTGGGCTTGTCAGCCAGAAAACCAGCCGCCCAGGTTCAAGTCCCAGGTGCCACACGATGGGGTGAGTGCCTACCTTTGCTCCAACTCCTGCCCACCTAGCAGTTTGAAACCATGCGAATAAACAGCCATTACTATGGTGGAAAGGCTGTTTATTCGCATGGTTTCAAAC
>JANHFR010010516.1:54204-65526 GCA_032468015.1 Mimophis mahfalensis | reverse complement strand
TCCCGGTGTTTTCTTTTCTGTGGGAAACGGGTCCAAATGGCTCTTTGAGTGTTTAAGTTTGCAGACCCCTGCATTAGGGAGTCAGGGGGATTACATGGCTGAAACTGTGACTCTATGAAAATGCCCAAAGTATACAAAGCTTGTTTTGTATAAAAAATGCCCAAAGTATACACAAAATTGTTCAAGTCACATTCTATCCATCACAGCTACAAAAAAATTGCAATGGAAGCCATTCCTCCTGCTGCAATTTAATCCTGTGTTCTGCATATCCCATTATGCATATCACACCGGATGGGCACATTTGAGGCTCCCATTGTGAAATGGTGGCACATAATGGGACCCAGGAAGTATTTCTCCATTGCTGCACCTGCCCTTTGGAGTTTTTCTTCTCTTTTGCAGGCTTCCCATGGATACAAATGATAAGAAGGGCAGCATTCTAAATCTTTTGAATAAATAAATGTAAAGATCTTTTCTAAGCACAGTTTGGGGGGAAAATAATTAGCCTCAGAATCTGGAAACTAAAATGCATTTTGCTCCTACAAATACTTAGTTAGAGACCTTCGGAACCTAAGATTTAAAGGAATGCTGATACATATTGAATTTTTCAGAAAGGAAAAACCACATGTGTGCTTCACCTCTTTAAAGATGCTGCCCTGAAATTATGCTTATATCCAATGGAGGACTTCCACTGCAGTTAACTCAGTGTTCAGAAAAGGACATATTATGTTCCTTGCTCCCAATCAGTTTTTATGATTTAGGGTGAATTTAAATGTGGATTTTTACATTCTTAGTCCATCATTTTATACTAATCCTCCCATACATTATTTGGTTTAATACTTGTGGGACAAACTTGTGGGAAAACCTCTATCAAATTTTTATTTGTTGATCATCACAAGGTAAACAGGATGAAGGTTTGCAGGTAACACATCTGATCTTTTACATGCAGGCCATTTTGTGATTTGTTAGGTTTTTTAACTTAGCATTTTGCATTGGCTCAGCTATTGTGATTTACAAATGCTGGTTTAGGACTTAACACTCCATGAAGCAAGATTTGTTCAATAAACTATTGTTCTAACAAACATAGTTTTAGTACATCTTAACCATGATTTAGCTTTTTTGACCCTAGGGTATGTAGGTAGCAAAGCCTACAAGGATACTGTATATGTTTAGAATGATACATCTTGTTTTCGGAATGTATCCCATATTTGGTCTCTCTTACATACTCCTAAAACAACTTGGGGGTTTCTAATAACATTTAATTTATATACAGCAATCTGTTTTTCCATTCATGAAAGTTTATGGAATAGTAAGTCAAATGATACCGTCATCTACATACAACCTCTGGTGCTTTTCCTACCACTTATTCTTACTTTTTAATCTCTTTTTCCACCCTCTGTCACAGAATGGGGGTGGGGGAGGAGAAGGAGAGAAGGTGCAGATCTGTTCAGAAAAAAAAGTCAGAAATACTGAATTACATCTTTAAAGGATAGTGCTAAAAGTATAGAAGTGGAAACATTCTTAGGGAACTTTAGTCTCTGAATTTAATGTGAGACCACTGACACAAAAAAAGGGAAAGGGGAAAAAAGTTTCTTTTATTTCAAATACACCAGAAAATTCAGAGATGCGGGCACCTGAACTGCATAAGTGGGGTGGTCCTTGTTTTGCATCCCTAGGCCCTCAATAAAAGCACCCCTCAAATAAAGAGGGGCCTGGCAACGTTTTGTTTCTTGCAGCACACAGGGCGTTTCAATTATTGTAAGGTGAAATCCAATCTTTTTCTCTGGTTTCTTCTATAGAGAACCTTGTGAATAAGACCATTTTCCAAACATACTTTTTTCTTTGGCAAGTACTTACTAGAAAGCCATTTTTTCCCCCAGTTCAGACACTTGAAGGCTATAATTTTCTTTTTGAAAGGGTTTGGGTGAAGGCGTAGAAAAGAAGAAAGAAAAAATCTTGTTGAATTATGTTCTGCAAACACTGAAAGAACCATAGTGACAATGTACAAGAACTACCAATATGTTCTTTCCATAAACTTGATGGCAGTACACCAATGGCCAATCTGTGTGGCTTTGAGTTTTAAATTTCACTTATAATTATGCCTCCAAAATGATGGTCATTATCTGGCCTATAAATATGCAGAGCAGCCTGGTGATTATACTGAAGCCCATCTTTATCTTTCTGATTTGTAACTACACCATATTCTGAGTACCTTTAAAACCTAAAGATATTTCAAGATCAGCCTTTTATCATACCAAATCTCCTTTTTCCCTCTTTCTATAATGAAGACTTGATATACATGCTTCCAACTTCTAATTAACTGGGGAAACAAGGAAGGATCAGGAAGGAACACTTCAGCTGAGACATTCAGCAACCTTTACAGGTGAAATGAAACTTCAGCACAGCGGAAGGATGAGCTCTGGAACCAAAGCTAGAATTTCCAAGATAGTTTGATAAGATCAGGATATTTTCATGAAACCTCTTCACCCAGAAAAAAAACAAACAAACAGATTAACATCAATGGATATACTATATATACTCGAGTATAAGCACACCCAAGTATAAGTCGAGGTACCTAATTTGAGGCTTGAAAACTGAAAAAACTAATTGACTCAAGTATAAGCCGAGGAAGGAAAAGGCAGCAGCTTCAATAATCAAAATAAATACCAATCCAAAGGAACTGTGCTCCAAAACCCTGCCTATCAAGAGCAGTCGACTCCCAGCTGGCTGTCAACAACGCAGAGCAGCAATCAGCCTGGCCTCCACACATCGTGTATTTGCATGATCCCAGGGGTGGGGGGGCATTGGCTGCTTCACCCCCACCCACCTGCCCACCCACCTGGGATCACGAAAAAATGCCAGGAACCGAAGCGGAGGGATCTGAAGTCATCTGTCTTTTAATCCCTCCGCTTCTGCTCCTCGCGTTTTTGCACAATCCTGGGGGGGGGGTGCATTGGCTGCTTCACCACCACCCACCCCTTGGGATCATGCAAAAATGTGAGGAGCAGAAGTGGAGGGATTGAAGGACAGCTGCCTTCAGATCCCTCAAAAATGCTCCTGGCATTTTTGCGCGATCCCAGGGAGATGGGGGATGGGTGGGTGTGAAGCAGCCAATGCCCCCCCATCCCTGGGATCACACAAAAACACCAGGAGGGGTGGGCAGGGCTACGGCAGTATTGACCCGAGTATAAGCTGACGGTAACTTTTTCAGCACATTTTGGGTGCTGAAAAGCTTGGCTTATACTCAAGTATATAGGCACTGACACATAATTCTAAGCTAAGGTATTTTTTGAACCATGGCTTGTTGAAGGAATCATTTTTTATTTGTTTCATCATAATGCTAAACAAAAATGGGTGGGTCAACTTAACATGCTAAGTGAACTGCAAGCCGTCCGTTGTTATTTATGGACAGGGGTGGCTATAGAAAATTGAAGAAGTATATAAATTTACAACAAAGAAATGAGATGACAGTTTAGCACAGCAGTGTCCAACATATTTTGGAATGCCAAGGATGAAGCCACCAAGGCAGTGCCTCAAACTAGGCAAGTCAATGTTACACGTTTATTTACTTTTCATGTTTTGGAACTGCCCATCTCCCCCAAAAGAGGGATTGCTGGGTCTTAAATTTTTATGTTCTTCTTGTGATTTGACCAAAGTCTTTGATTTTTTTCCTTAAGCATGTTTTTTTACCTCAAAAGAGTCAAAAATGTGCTAGGGGTTTTTCAATGATTATAGTTTTAAGAATTTAAAGAGAGCGCATTTTTTCCATTCCCCTAGTTTAATATGAGCCCAACCAGTTTGTGTAGTTTAATTATCCACAATGATTTTACAAGCCTTCTGAGAATCAGAAAGGACAGGAGACACTCCTGTGATCAAGAGCTACATAATACAAAACCTTGAACACCTATTTACACAACAGCCCAGTATAGACAAGAAAAGCAATGCCAAACAGTGACTACCAAACTCATTCTTCCCTTTTGCCTTTTCAGTACATTGTATGGAAGAGCAGTTGAGGGAGACTTCTGAATGTCCTTTGAGTTCAGGCACTATTAGGGGAATGAGATATGTTCAGGAAAAGTAGGGTCTGTAGAGTTAGGGTTCAGAGATACGTAAATCAAGTGACTGGAAATTGCAGAGGAATAAGGCTTAGGGATAACAAATACTTGTTGATCAATTCAAGGACAGGTGAAAAATAGAATAACACAGTAGGGAGAAGAGGCTGTTAGAGGGTCAAGGAGTTATTGTTTTAGTAGTATTTTTAGATTTTTATCTCAGCTTTATACACACATGTGCACTGATCAAAACAGCTTTTCAACGAATGAGATCGCTTAGAAGTGAACTTTGCCCATGCAAACATGGCTTTTCTTTTTCTTTTCTTTTTTCTTTTGTCTTATCAAGAAGAAGCTTAATTTGGGTTGCTATGCTTGAATTACAGCGGGAACTTTGCAGTTAACTACTAGATCTGAATGAAAGGTTTCTGATACATTATACAACTATGTTTTGCTAGCTGCTGGGCAGACTGCAAGAAGGTTTCTATATCAGAGATAAGAATTCTAATATCACAAATGTATTTCTTAACAAGAATCTAAAAGGGTTTTTTTTAAAAAAAAGAGGAACAGGTCCTGTAGGATTTTGGTAGAATATTGATATATAAAATAAACACAATACAAAGCAATAAACAATAATGCCTTCCACATCAATTCCATATATTTTACTCAACCCTGCACGAGTTCAGAAAAATATTTAGACTACAAGCTTTTACAATGGAGCTTCCTAAGAAACTTTCATAAGACTCATTCACTAAAAAAACCCAAACCCTGTTGTATTTTGCCTGCTGGTTTATGCACATCACATTTCTTAATGTAAAACTTCAGCAAATTAGAATTAAAAGAAAAATCAACTTCATTGCCCTAGAAATAATCACTGTAATTCAACAACAAATGTGCCATTGAAATCCATAGGTGTAATGTTAGATCAGATATTTCTGTCTTGCTTGCTTATATCATTAGTACAGGTAGTCCTCCAGTTATGACCACAACTGAGCTCAAAATTTATGTTGCTAAGTGAAACATTTGTTAAGGGAGTTTGCCCCATTTTACGTCTTTGCTTGCACAGTTGTTCAGTGAATCATTGCATTTGATAACTTAGTATCAACACGGTTGTTAAATCAGTCTGGCTCTCCCATTGACTTTGCTTATCAGAAGACTACAGAAGCTGAACACAGCTCCAGAACATTGAAACCATCATAAACATGAACCAGTTTTTAAGCATCTGAATTTTGATCATGTGACCATGGGGATGCAGCAATGGTCATAAGTGTAAAAAATGGTCATAAATTACTTTTTTCAGTGCCACTGAAACTTTGAACAGGGACTACCTGTATTTGAAATCTCTCAGAATCTAAAATGTATCTATTTAAAAATAAAGATATTTTTAAGGTGTAAGATATTTTTGTGCGTCTTGGAGGATCAGAATAAGGAATATCAAGTATTGGAAGGAAAACTAAATAACTGATTTGCAGCAATGGATTGCTGATACATATGGTCAATTAATATTTGATTGTCTATCTGCTGGCAAGGAACATTATTTTTAAGCAACCTGGTTAAAAGTTTGGGATTTGGTTTTTTTTAAAAAAAAAAAGATTAATATTCAAATCATTGTAAAAGTTCATTTTCATAATACAATGTTGCACCTTTTTAATTGGTTTTTTACTTTCATTATTAGTGTCTGAGAGTTGTTAGTTTCTTTTTCTTTTCTTTATTTGTATTTTAACTTTGGAAATAAAACAAAAAATATGAACACCACACATTTTTAAAGGTTTGGACAGTATTAAATTATCTTACCCTTGCCTATCTACATGTATTTTTTTTTCTTTTATGTTAATTGCTTTGCTGTAATGAAAACATTTTCAAAGATTCCCACTGAGAGAGTTAAATATAAAGCTCTACCACCTGTTAAATAAGGGGAGAGGGGAGCCAGGGCAACCTGGATGATAAATGCTTGCCTTCAGGTGTTGTTGTTGAGGATAATGTAGCACAAAAATAACTTACCAAAAGATAGTGCCAAGAAAAGTTTTGAATATTGTGAAACCTTCTTCAAGGCATTCTTAAACAGGAAATACAGAAAATTACCAAAAGCATATTTTTAGCAATAAGAGAGTAGTCTAATGTGCCTCTTTCCACATAATTTCTCTCTCATAGTGTGCCATTTAGGAGATGTTTCACCAAGGTTTCATAACTGACAGATTAGCTCAGGGACAGCTTAATTATTATTATTATTTTTCCTCTTCAGAATTTGTCAGAAGATGAGAAGCAATGTCCTGCATAGGACTTTCATGACATTTACTTTAATAGAGATAACATTAACTCCACGTATCTACTCAGTCCTGAATCCGAAAGGTGAACACTTATTATGTCTTGTTTTATGGCAGTGTGCTGGCAACTACATCAATGCTGCCATTTTTCTTAGGCAATGCCTCTATTCTCCTTATTTTGGATGTTTCCTGCAAAACATTTCTTGCTGCTTTTGGTAGGAGACAGGTAAAGGAACATAAAAAGGGCCAAGGCTTATATAGATAGCCCCTGACTTACAACCACAATTGAACCCACATTTCTGTTGCTAAGCATGTTAAGTGAGTTTTGCTTCATTTTACAACATTCCTTGCCACCATCATTAAATGAATCACTGCAGTTGTTTAGTAAGTAACACGGTTGTAAAGTGAATCTGGCTTCCTATTGACCTTGCTTGTCAGAAGTTTACACAAGGTGATTACATGATCCTGGGCCACTGCAACCATCATAAATATGAGGTCAATTGCCAAGCATCTGGATTTTGATCACATGAGAATGCTGTAATGGTTGTAAATGAGAAAAAAGGTCATAAGTCATTTTTTTCAGTCGTGTTATAACTTCAAAAGGTCACTAAATGAATTGTAGGTCAAGGACTACCTGTGTCCACATTAAATAAGGCTTGTTTAATCATAGTTTATTTAAAAACAAAACCAGCAGTCCACAGGTTGCTGTTGCTGGACCAGTCCACAGGTTGCTACAAAATGCTGTAAATATTTTCCCAGCATAGTATTGTTACAACTATATGCTATTAATTTAACAGATAAGAAAGCTGAGTATTTCACTAAATAATTCATAACGCTAAGCTGCTGTTTAAAAGGAAAAAAGTCTATCAATGCTCATTGAAAAACTGCTGTGAATTAGAAACTCAATTTTCAAACAATGCTTTGATAACTGATTAATTATTTCTCCTCTGCTGCACTCCACTCCCCATTACTGCTTTGTAAGCAACTCATTGTCTGCCAATATCATTGTCTGGCAGCCCAATAAAATATAAGATGTTCCTGAGAGCACACTGTAACATTTTAATTAATTAAGCAGTCCAGCCTGAAGTGCTTCATGGAAAATTTCAATAATATTCCCGACTTTATCTGGCACTAGCAAGCCACAAATAAACATTTTGTTACTTTTCTTACCTTAAAAGGACACAATTATCCCTCTCATTTATTAATGTCTATTGTAACTCCTCTGATCAGTAATTGCAGGATTGCTTGTGTGGGGTACTTCTGATTAATGCCTGCAACAGACCCTTTGCTTGGTCGATGGAAAAGGAAGCTGGAAGTAGAAGTGAACGAATATTACTTAAAGGTAAAGAATATTACCTTACAAGGATTGGTATTTTTCCAAAGGTTGATTAAAGAAAAGAAAGGCTCCCTTTTGAATAAACGAAGAGAAGACAAGCAACGTGGAACATTCAGCTAAGTCTAAAAGTTGAGAACAGCCAACTGGCTGATAGTTTTGGCAAGAATTGAAGTGAGCAGCCTGTTGTCAGCACCTAAGTTGATGGCAGACACATTTACACTCCCCACCCCCTACACACACCTCCCAGCACCTGGAGGATCTAGCCACAAGCAGACTTGATGGCTGCTCTATTTTCCCACAATTTCTTATAATTGGAAACACCTACTCCAAAGTATAGTTGGAAATCAAAGTGGAGTCCACCAGAGCCCCTCAAACCAAAGTAGAATGGAAAGAAATGTACGGCACTTTATCGATCAAGATAGTATTTGAAAAAAGTCTGGGTAATGATCCTAAATTAACTGTGCTTAGACAATTAACAACAGTAAAGAAAGATATACTGGGGTAAGGCAGATATCAAAAGCACCTAGCACAATTGGACACCAATTACTTGGAATCTTCTTGCCTGTTATCCTGATGGTATTTGATTTCCTTCTTTCCCTTGGATAGGTTTCCTCACTGAGATGCATAGCAGCTCTGGAATGGGAGGGGAACTGAGTCAGCTTCTGGTTTCTAGCTGGCACAAGAACCCCGTCGTACTTTATCCCCAACCATGGAAGGCTTGGCACCCAACAACCTGGATTTCTTGCTGAACATCCACTCAGTCCTAAAGTCAATCCTGTATATTATAGAGTAATTAGAGTCTGTGTTTTAATGTTTTTGTCTTAATGTTTTTTACTGTTTTTATTGTTTTAAAAAAATTTAAGATTTTTACTGCAATGTCTTTTGAACTGTAGACTGCCGAGAGTCATTTGCTGAGATGGGCGGCTATAGAAATCAGATAGGATAGCTAGCTAGCTATACCTCCCTCCCTCCCTCCCTCCCTCCTTCCATACCTCCCTCCCTCCTTCCCTCCCTTCCCTATGCTGCTCATTTCACCTCTGTCTTGCTGGGAAGATTGCAAATCCATATTTCTCCACTCCTTTGTGGTGAGCCCAAGGACTGAACATGGAACCTTCTGTCTGGCAAACATGTGATGTGCCGCCGAGTCACTTCCCTTTCTTATCTACTATTTAAGAAATTTGTGGTGTATTAATCACCTTGACAGCTTGCCTTTATGATCCTTCCTACCTTCCTTTCACTGACATAGAACCATCAATTATGAAGAACTTTAGGATTCTTGACAGATGACCAATAGTATTTCCTTGTAGATAGTATGCATTTAAGTAATTAATATTTCTGTCCTCTGTCATGGTTCTCTTGGTTTAAAATTAAAGAGTGAACTTTGTTTCCCAGTAGTGAAGTATGTGAAAGTATGTCAAATTCATGAGGCTGCAAAATATAGTTGGTCATTCCAAGCTATTTCAAAAGCATTAGCTTATTGCTTTATGAGAGACCAAGGCAAATAATGGGTGGTGGAAAAACATGAATTAAATATCAAATTAACCCAAGATATAATATGCAAAATGTTAGACAGAAATATTTCTACAAAAGTAAATGCATGGTTGTTATTGACACACAGTTCATTACAGATTCAAAATAAAAGCTCATTAATGAATATGACAGTTGTAGAGATTTGGATACCCCTTCATCCAGTAATTCCCAAGACCCCATTTAACAGAATTTTCTAAATGTTTTCAGCCTCCATTGTAACTTGCTGAAGTCTTCTGGCTCAGAAATATTCTTAGGTCTTCTTGCCTATGTGAACTACTTGAAATATCTCCACAGATTTTCTGTTGTATTCAAGTCTGGAAACTGTGTAGGCCATTCCAAAAATCCTTACCTGTATTTACCTATAAATAAAAATGTCATCATCTTCATTTAACGACCCCCATAATCCCTTGCAGGGTGGAGTCTGGGCAACTGAATGGAGCTAGCAGAGTGTTTTAATGGATGGATGCCATTCCTGTCTCCAAAGAGATTAGTTCAACAGATATATTCTCAGAGTGCCCAGAGAGAGAAGTATCTGCCTCTACCTAGGATCGAACTCACAGGCTCCTGACTGTGAGGCGAGAGCTCCACCACTAGGCCACCGCACCACTCCTCTCTAAATGTAAATATCCTATAATATAAATAAGCCACCCAGCATCATTGACTGAGGTGGGCGTCTTTAGAAATTGAATAAATAAATTAATTAAATGCCTATGCTGCTGCATTCGGTACCAGTTGACACTTGTGAATACTCTTCAAGGGTGGTTCTGGACAACCATCCAATTTGGAGCTGATTAGAGCATGAGTGTCAATGAGCAGAGCCTCCTGATTGTACCAGAAGCAAATGTGCAGAACACAAAGACACAAAGCTGTGCTTTCTAGCCTTAATAGCTATCTGCTCTTTGAGCAGGAATAGAGAGTCTAGGAAGATCCTCAGATTATGCACTGGGTCTATTTGGGGTAGCACAAATCCACCCATCACCAAATATAGTCCTAGAACCAGGGCCCCCCCAAAACCAGAACTACTTAGTCTTGCCAGGGTCCAGCTGTAACCTCTTATCCCCCACCTAGATCCCCCAAGCCTCCAGGCACCAGGATAAAACATACATCATCATCTTCTTCTTTTAACAACCCCAAAATCCCTTGCGGAATGGAGTCTGGGCAACTGAATGGGGCTGAGGGTTTATTGGCCGGATGCCGTTCCTGACGCCAATGTGGAGCTTTGTTCAGCAGATAATATTCTCATTGTGCCCAGAGACAGAAATATCTACCTCTACCTAGGATTGAACTCAGCCTCCTGACTGTGAGGCGAGAGCTCCACCACTAGGCTACCGCACCACTCAAACTGGGATAAAACATGCATGGCATCAATTTGCCAGGGGCAGAGATATAAAATTCTCTATAGATCCACAGTTAGAGTGACATCGATAGAACGGTGACAGTCTCCCATCCCACATGTACCTCTGTCCCCTTCCTATTTCTAGCATCCGCCTAGCAAGAAATGGGCATTTTTTATTTTTATTTATTTATTTATTTATTTATTTATTTTGATGTTGGAGATGCACCAGCAGAGGAAGACACTGGAGATTCAGAAAAAGGGAACTCTCTTTGTTTTTGATATTCTGTCAACTATGTGTCACCTGGTTTTATGCTATCAGTTGTATCTTACTATTAATAGGGGTGTCTTTTAGAACCCTCTCTCCCCCAAATGAGTGTTCCAGATCACTTCAGGATGGGCATTGGGTGAGTGGCTCACACAGGTTATAAATAGCCTGCTTTCCTGTTGTAGCCAAGGCTGTTTGTCATCCAAGGCTGAATACCATTGCTGGCAAGTACAGTATCCTTTGTTTTGTTTAGAGGCTGTGTATAAGATTCCCATTCAAAGGATGACCAAAATAATCCTCTTCTTTTTAGTAAACCACTTTCCCATGCTTTGATATAAAAGCAATGCTCAATTGGTCCTTGACAGTACATAATCTCATTCTTTTCAGTTGGTCAGAAGGACCCCTGACTGACTGCTGTCATAGCTCCCCTATGCATAAGACTCATCATGGCTAAATACTTTTCATAACTAAGGCAGGGTATAAATTCTTTCTATAACTGAGACGTTCCCCTGCTGGTTTATCCAGTTATTGTATTGTTTAATATT
>JANHFR010010510.1:0-11278 GCA_032468015.1 Mimophis mahfalensis | reverse complement strand
ATGGTCTTAGGCGACCCCTGTGAAAGGGTCATTCGACCCCCAAAGGGGTCCCGACCCACAGGTTGAGAACCACTGCAGTAAAGCAAAGCAAAGTCCAAAAACAGTCCAGGTCACACCCAGGTAAATGGTAGATAGCCAAATGATAGTCTAAGGATAAACCAGAGAAACAATGTCTTCTTCAGTCATACACATTAACAGTCCTTCTGAGTTGCAAGCAGTATTAAACCTAACAGTAACAACCACCCACCAAGCAGAGAGAACAGAGAGATCAGAGAGATCAGAGATTGGTAACAGAGAGAACAAACGGAGTTCTTAAAGTCATAGAACACACAAACATACAATGGTGGTTTATATGTTTCCTTCCCAACTAGTTAGGCAGTGGTCCCATCCCTAACAAGGACAGCATTGCTACATCTAGTTCTTTAGGATGACAGCAGCAGACAGGATTGTCTGGGAGTGAGCATGCCCACAACAATCTGAAACACTCAAAAAGTACCTAATTCTTTTCACCACTGGACATCTGGATCTTTCACCTCTGATGTAAATGGAACTGGGGTGGAACAGATTTTGCTCACCTTACACTTTCGATCCTGCTTGTTTAAGGGGAAAGCACTTCTTTAATACTAGAACAGCTAAGGATGAATTAAACATGTCTCTTGGGTGGGCAAATGAAATAAAGGCAACTTCATGGGACACTGAAGAAAAAAAAATATTCTTATCCTTCAGCAATACAGAGCTGTCAGGGAAGAAATACTTCATAATGGAAGATATTTTTATCTTTATTCTGAAGAATTATCCTTTTCAAAAGAATGAAGCAGACGTGTTAATTGTACGGCATGCCTGGTGCCCTATGTTGTGCTTAAATATTAATGCCCTCCTTCTACAATATGTTATTCATAATGTACGGATATGCCATACGTTACCACAATTTTTAAAGGTGATATGAAGGGAGAAAGAAAACATCCAAAACCAGAAAATGTGTATTGACATAATGTCTTTTTTTTTTTTTTTTTAACAGCTAAGTGAGTCAAACTTTCTCTTAGATCTTTTCTGGCAATTTTCTTTAGACCCTGATGTCAAACCAAGGAAATGTTAGAACAGAGGGGAAGAAGTGGACATGAAAGACAGATTAATTTTCTCTTTCCTCTGTTTGATCCTTAAAGATGTGAGGCCCAATCTTGCCAGCTGCCAGCTGCTATTAACCGAGTATTTGAACTGTGACCCAGCATGAGTGTAACATGCAGCAGTGATTGGATTGACATGGAACATGTCTCCGCCAAGACTCTGGATTGCAGGTTACCCAACCTAAGACTAGAGGGAATCAAACTGGCACCAAAGTGATTTAGGGGAAAGTATTACTGATTACCTCGCCCCAAAGTACCACAAATAATACATGCTTTGCAAAGGGAAAGTGTTCAATTTCAATTTAAAGGCATAAGAACCATGAAAAGTTTCAAAGGTCCTCAGTCACCTGGTATGGAGTTGGCTTCCTTAGCCATCACTTCTTGCTTCATCCTTGCTTGGCAATCACTTTTCAGTGACTGTTCTGAATGGTTGATCATCACAGCGACCCTGCAGCCATGCGATTATGATTTGGGCACTTGACAAGTGGCTTGTACTTATGACAGTTGCAATGTCCTGCAGTCAGGCGACCCCCATAAGCAAAGTCACTGGGGAAGTTGTTAGAGAAGGTTGCAGGTCATTCTGGTAAATCGACTTGGACTTTCAGCGCTTGTACTGTACTTGTGTTTGAGTTCAGGGAAGTGGAGTGGGAGTGGCCAGGAGGGGCAAGGTCAGCTCAATGTCACTCATGTCAGAGGTGCCTATGGTGGCCCAAGTGCTCTGCCAGAAAAAATGGAGTTCTTTTTTCACTGGCAGAGGGTTGCAGGAGGTCGTTGTAGCCAAAGATGGAGTTCGGGAGGGCCACACGTAGAGGCATCATGGGTTGGTCCTTTGGTGTTTCCAGGGCAGCCGGACGGGCCAGATCTAAACATCCCATGGGCTGGATCCGGCCCATGGACCTTGAGCTTGACACCTTGATCTAACCCGCCTGCCCTTAAGCATCCTGCACTCAACATGGCCTGTACCAAATCTCCCAAGGCCTCCCTTGGCATCCCCCATCCCCTGTGCATTATGCGGTTTCAATGGCAACCAGGAGTGCTGAGATTGTCAGCCCTAAGTGATAAGGTCATGTAACATCACATTTTATAAATTGAATTGCTTAGTACAGCAATCCTAGTCCTAACTGCTGTCACAAACCAAGGCTACCTGTAGGAGAGTTCTAGATACTTCCATAAACTTCCAATCTTTATTAAATCAAAACAATGGAAATGAGAACAGATTTTATATTAGTTCAGTTGAGGGTTATTTGATGCTCCGAAGATGTTATAAGTTACTAATGGGGAGTACTTAAGAAATGAAAGAATATGCAATGCTTCTGTCAGCCAGTTTATGGCATTTCATTCTAGTTCTTTCTAATTTTTTATTCCCCCATCCTCTAGATCAGGGCTATCAAACTCGCAGCTTGCAGGCCAGATGAGTCATGTGCTGGCCACACCCATGCCCAGTTTAGCAAGAAGGAAAAAGTCATGTCACATGAAGACGCCATGATGACGCGAGTTTGACACCTCTGCTCTATATGGCGCCTAGTTTGTTCCAAAAACCTATTCCCTTGTCCAAACTTTAAATTTCTTTCAAACCTGTTGATGGAATACTTTTATCATAGGAAAGAAATGATGTTATTTTGGCTGGGTAAGAATGGAGGCTTCCTGCTGAACTTCGAAGAGATTAAATAATTTTCCTTTTCTTCTAATTGCATCAACACAATGTGGAACTCAACTCAACATTGCAGCAACAGTTTAGCAAATCTCTTACCCAGTTGTGGGAGGCTACTTGATAAGACGCAGTATGAGTTCCTTGCTCTCTCTCCTTTTAGTATTAACATTTACTGTATGATTAACAACATGATTCCTAAATTATATCTGCTCCTGCTCATTGTGTGACAATGATTGATTGCTTCCCAAGTGCCCGATTTATTAAGATAACCTAATGGGAAGAAAGTATAATAAAGCTATCCTTCCAGCTCTATTCTGATTCTGATTCTGAGCTGTTATGCTGTTTTTAAATTCACCCTCTTCCTTCATCCTTTTTTAAGGAGGCATATCAATCGTTTTAGGGTGAATTCTCTACAATTCCTGCTCTATCTGCATCTCAGTTCTTGGTGTCTCTCTCCCCATCTGGCCTACTTCAACAGGCTGACAATTTCAAGCTACTTTGAAACATCTTGATTCATCTCCAGTCAATATCAAAAGCTTTTCTGTTGAGTAACACGCAGAAAACAACCCATAGCCATAACATTTTTTAAAAATTAATGAAACAGGATGACATTTTCAGGCATAACCGTATGAAGACAATGTCTGTCAGGCTTCCAGAGGATGCCCTGGTAAATGCGGAAGCAACTTTAAAACAAAAACGAACAGTGACACTTTTGTTTGATTGTTTGCTTGAAAGAAATAGGAAGACTCATTTTGAAAGATCAACTTATTAGATATTTGCTGACTTTGACTCAGCCTCTCTTTGTTCAACAAACTGAACAGAACTGACAAGATAGGCTCAAAGCTTATAGATGCCACACTGAGAAAGGGAAGGATTGTGGCCAGCTCAAAGGAGGGGAGATGCAGTTATATTCCTTAAAAAGACCAAAACAAACCTTTTCTGGATCCCCAAATATCTGTTCTGGGGGAAAGATGTAGTCCTGATTTGAGGCCTTTGAATTTGAGGCCGTTGAATAAAAAATTGGTCTATAACTTCAATCCAGGATTGGTCTAGGACAGGGGTGTAGAACTCAAGGCCAGGGGTTGGATCTGGTCTGTGGGATACTTAGAACTGGTATGCGGGGCCGCCCTGGAAACAATGAAGGACTGGCCTGCAATACTTCTGCCAGTGAAAACTCCCAAGGCTCCCGAGCTCCATTTTCAGCTTCCACGGCCTCCTGCAATGCTCTGCTAGTGAAAAAAGAGCTTGGGTGGGTCCTCCTGAGCTCCATTTTCACTGGCAGAGAGTTGCAGGAGGCTTCTGCAGCCAGAAACAGAGCTCAGGAGCCTGTTTTCTCTGGCAGAGCACTCGGGCCACCACAGGCGCCTCTGACAGGAGTGACGTTGAGTGTCTCCCTTGGCCATGCCCCTCTCCCAAGGTCAATCACAACTCTGATGCAGCCCTCAATGAAATCGAATTTGACACTCCTAGTCTAGGGTATGTCATTGAAACTGTTATTCATCCTAATGAATGGCCTCCTTTGAGAATAAGACGTGAAAGTGTTTCTATTTGGTGTTGGCAGCTTTGGGCATTACTGATCATGCTTTCTTGCTTCATTAGGTATAGGAAATACAACTGGAAAGCACATACAGGGAACCTGAGGAGATAATAAAACTGTCCTTAAACTATAAAACCTGAATGATGGCTTTCTGAAAGATTCCACCTTCTTATTTTATTGTCTTTGTCAGTGCTATGTGTACCATCCTTGTGAAATAAATGATAGCTTGAACATTTTAGGAACAGACTCACTGGAATAAGAATTGATTGGAAGAGCAAAGATTAGAGGTTAGGATAATTAATCAGGAAGTTTTCAATACCCAAACAGAAAGAAATCCACTTTCATTTCATCAAAGCTCTTCAAATATGCCTTCTCAGATGACACAAAATCAACAAAGATGGAAGAACAATTTACATTACAAGTTTCATCTCCCTTCCCATCTCCACAACTGTGTTTGGAAATACCAAGAAAATTGCTCTGTGTGATTCAAAGGTGAATATATACTATATGAGTCACTCACTTTTCTTTTCTCTGTTTTACCTGACTGGTATTGTAGCGTATTTTCCATATATTGGAAAGCTTTTGAAGAACTGTAACAAAGTTTTCCAGTGTTACTTCTGCTACCAAAATGTTATGCCTTTGTGGCCAAATGTTAGCTCTTGGGTCTCTGAGACCAAGAGTTAGAGGTGAATGGATCGTTTTGTCATGTATCTGTGATAAAACAGGACATAAGGCTGCTCCATTCAAATGTAAAGTATTTATTAAAGGAATAAAACAATGAAGAAGTATTAGAGGGATTAAAAAGGATGGATCATTGCTATTGCTTAGTGGCGAAACACAGACATGACACATTATAGACTATTTATTGAGTACAAAAATAACGAAGTAAATGCCACCTAGTCTAGTCCATTGTATTCTTGGCAGTCATGTGGCCACATGGCTGCTCTCTTCAGGTAATGGGAAGGAAGTGATCCTAGGAGAGCACAACATCCTTAGGAGAACTTTTGGGACTTCCCCTTCCTGAGAAGGTAAGGGGGAGGAGATTGGGCAAGGCCCCTTCCTCTACCAGAGGTATCAGGTATCTGCATGATGCAGAAATACTCCAACAAGAGGTAAAACCTTAACTAGACTATACATGCATACTCCATGTATGCAAGTAAACGTGCGTGTGTGTGTATGGGACAAGAACAGCAAGAGAGAAGAAGAGTAAAAAGGGGAGAAGGCAAGTAACAAAGGGTTTTTATTCTGTAGGAGGAGCTTCTGCTCTGACCATGCATTATTGGAGGAGATCAGGTAACTATTGGAGATGATCAGATGACCTTCAGTGCAACTCAGCAATCATGGCCAACAATATTCTGACATCCAAATCATCTTCTTTCAGCAGCCTTCAAAATTGCCAACTGATACCCAAAACCTTAGGGACAAAAGTTGTGAGTGCTCTGACATTGAAGGTGTTTAAGGTCCCTTCCAACTCTATTATTCTGACCTCCAATTGCCACACCGATTAGTTCAATGGGATTCCCATTTACCAACATATATCTCTGGGGAGGCTTGATTTGATTCTAGAGTCAGGACCAGTTCTGCTCTCTTTTATATCCTTGGATTTCAGATCTCTCTCTCAATCAATTTTTGCCCTAAAAATGCAACATTTCCTTTATAGAGAAATAACACAGCAGGGAGACCTAAGACCTTTTCATCCTGTTTTCTTGACAACACAATTTAGTCATATTGAAACCCCACCTGGAGTCCTGCCAAAAAAAGTTCCACATTCATTTAGTTCCTTTCAGAATTTCCTCAGTTCTTGCATGTTGCTGTTACTCATGCCATGCCTGCTTTGATAAAAGAAAACAAAAGGTTAACCATTCTTTACATTTTAAATGATTTGATCACTGAACTCGAATCATTGTTCAGATTGCTTTGGGTTTAATCCATTCGGTTGATGAATAATATTTTGGATACCTGATTTTTCTGATGGCCTTCTTCCATTATTCAGCAATGATTTATGCAACTGTTTTAGTTGGGGAGAAAAACTTTAATGCCATTAATCTAAATTGCTCACTTCCAGATCTGTACTTTAGCTTTAAGTTATTTATTTTATATGACTGTGCACAATAACCCTCAGTTATGGGAGAAATCAGATTGTTAACTGTCCGGTTTTCATTTAAAAATTCTGAGGACATTCCATCATCAACCATTCTAATCAACTACTTCATTAATAAAAAGCAAAATAATAATCCAGTATCAAAAAGAGCAGACAAGTGGACCTCAAGGGCTGCAATTAAAATAATACATCTTTCAAATGTTTTAATTACTTTGAAATGAATGATTTAACCTCCACTTAATTACAGCATAATATGATCTCTTGCGGAGGGAAAACAGTATCTTAGTCCAATTTTTATGTATATTAATTCATTTGATTTCTGTTTTTTAGATTGCAACTCGTTTAGTCAAGCCATCAGGGCTGCGAAGCTGTGAAAAGCAAATAAAGAATTTGAATCTGAGGGGTTTGCCTACAAAACAGAATGGCGTTCAAGTAAGTATTACCTTATCTGGGTTTCATCTTTCCGTAGCCCTCCTTGCTGCTTTTTCTAGACCTGCTCTCTACTCTGATCTTTCTAGAGCACTATTTCCCAAGCTTGGCAGCATCTAGATGTGTGGATTGGCTAATGGGGAATTCAGGGAATTGAGGTTAAAACATTTCCAAACTGCCATTTTGCGCCTAAATGTTGCTATTGTGCACCTGTTCACCAACGGCTATGCTAGCCTATATAAAACAGGCTTCTATGCCTGCTCTTGCTCCCTTCCTCTGTTCCTTCCTTAGTTCATGCATGCTTTCCTGTACTAAGATGCTGCTTGCTGCTGTAAATATCTGTAAATAAAGATCTACAATTTTGGGCCTGAAGCCTCATGTTCCTGGTCTCAGTTCTTTCGATCCACCAACCTCAAAATCAGTTGCAAGGTAGAAATTATCGAATGCTAGCTATGCTGGCTAGCGTTCAATACCCGTAATGCAATGCGCATGCTCCCCTGTCCTCCGTGCACGCGTGCAGGATGCCCCACTCCCCCGCATGTGTGCAGCCATGGCAAAGCCAACAAACAGCTGATTGGCACTACCGTGCTAAACAGCTGAGCTTTGCAAGAAGGTATTTAGGACTGGCATAGAGAAGGGGTAGATGAGCAGCCCCAGTTGATGAACTACACACGTGCCCAGAGAGAGGGCTCTTCATGCCACATCCAGCACGCATGCCATAGCTTCACCACCACAGCTCTAGGGTATAGACTGTGCCCTAATTCAGATGCAACAAGAAGCCGTGGATGTACCAGAATGCCCCAGGAATGAAGCATCCATTTTTGTTGCAAAACAACCAATTTCTCATGATACCCTTGCACAATGAATGATGACTTATTGAAGTTAAAATTAGTATGATCAAGCTACAGATAGGTTATGGTTTCAAAGTATGATGATCTAGAACAGGGCTGTCAAACTCGCGTTGTCACAGAGGTGTCACGTGACATATTGGGACTTTTTTCTTCTTTGCTAAACTGGGTGGGGGTGGGGCCAGCATGTGACGCATCTGGCCCGCGGGCCATGAGTTTGACACCTCTGATCTAGAAGAAAAATGTTTTCCCATTTTGGGGTAGGATTTAGGAAGCTCTAAGCATGAACCTGGCACTTTGTCTTCATCTTTATGAAGCAAAAGAATGGCTATTGCTAATTAGAATTGTTCCTATGGATCAATCTCATATCCTCCAGATGTTTCTGACAAATTTCCTTCAGGCAAGCCAAAATAGTCAAGGAATGTAGAATTGCAGTTCAAAAGTTCTGGAGGACGTCACAGCACCTTTCTTGAGTCTCTTTAATTTGAAAAATATATTTGTGTTTAGTCCTATCAACTATTTTCAAACTGGACCTCCCAGAAGCTTAATAGTACAACCGGTGGAAATGGAACTGCCTGTTTTTGTTTCAAATAACGTACTGAAGTTTATCTTATTTGTTCTTTTTAAATCTTGAAATACTAAGTGGTTACAAGCCACTACCTTCTGGAATCATCTGCAGTGGAAATGCTACAAGTTTCCTTTTAAACTGTAGAAATTAATCCATTATGACAGCAACTTTGGTAGTGATACCAACAAGTAACAGTGAGCTGTGAAGGGAGGAAAAGTTATTATATTTAATTAGTTAGAAAAGAGACTCCATGAGTTATTTCCAAAATTACAAGGTCTTGCAGCTTAAAAGGGCATGCTGCTGAGATACGAAACAAAATTGTTTAACATTTCAAATATTCCAGCAATTTGTTTTGGAGATTGAACACATTGTTTTATTCCATTATCTAATTCTGGTATTTAAGAGATCAACACTATTATGGGGAGAGCAGACACTTCCTTTTATAACATGCACGCAGTGTTGAGTTGGGTTGATTGAAAACCCAACATACAGAAAATACATATATGATCAAAATTTTAGATCCTTTCTGCTGACATCAACCAAACCACTGATTCCTTCCACAGATTTCAGTCCATTTTTACTTGGCTTATTTCATTCTAGCTTAGGAAAAATATTCCTAAATCTTTTGGGAAACATCTTGTTCAGACTGATCTGAACTCTTTAATCCTTCAACCGAAAAGCAATTATCTGATTTCAAATTCCTTTAAAGTTTATTTTTAAAAATACATTTGGAGAGAAATTCCCATGGAAACCCATACCTGAAGACTGTTGTGAGCAATCTCTGAATTTAGAATTTTTTATCGGGGAATAAGCTGTAAAGTTACGGTAGATATATTTTTAATATAGGAATCAACACCATGTTTTTTTTTTTTTTCACTCTCTTCTTTAATGAGTGGCATTTAACATTAATTTCAGGTGAAAATGTATAAAGAGCTATTATCACTGTAATTGTTCCAATGACACCTCTGGACCACATGGTCTTTGAAATACAATTTTCAAAGCTACATCATTTTCAAAAGATCAAGCCATTTCCCGTGAAGATGGGAGGTGGTGGTGGAAAATGCCACTGGAACAATCAGAGAAATGGTAATCTTTTCACCAGACCCTTCTAGAGCTGCCTTCCATGATTCCTGCTAAGGAATCCCTAGGATTGTTTTCTTAAACTACAGGAGGAAAGGCAGCAGAGAAACCTTAATTACACGACTTAATCACAAGACTTAACTTGGGAACTGTGTGATCCAGATCGCATGCAGTTTTGGGATTCAAGCAGCACCGCAGTGCTAGGAAAGAGTTGTAGAAAACACACAGTTCTGAATATATATCTTTCATTTGTCTCACTAACGCTTGCTTGCAACTAGATCTTATGTATCTTGGCTCCATCTATGTGTGTGGCATAGATCATAAAATCCTGCAATCTGACTTCTGTAACATAGTGATGGGGTCCAAATGCAGCAGGGAAAGTCAGGTCCCCACCAGCAAGGGCTTTTCCAAGGCCTATCCAATCCTCATTTTTCCAAAATAACAATACAAAATAGGTTTATAATTTTGGTGATTGCTGGGTGATGGTCTGATGTTGCTATAAATCACTAATAAGGCTTCGATGACAAACAAAATAACACCACTGGTCATATATTTATTTACTATATTTAGATCCTGCTGCAATCCAGTTAAGGATTTTCAGAGGTTCACAGATAAAGACATATACTACTAAAAAATCCATAGTAAAAAAACAAAAACAAAATAGATGTGCCAATAAACAAGAATACAGTTGAACCTCAGTTAACGAACACTTCCGTTTGAGACCAATTCAGGTTCTGAACAGGAAATCCAGCCGAGTTTTGAATTGGTTTATGATCCAAGACTCGGCTTGCGAACAAAAAATGGCATGGAAAGCTTCCTTTCCATGCCATTTTTCCTTCTGCAAAGGTGCAGAATTGCCTGCGTATACGCGGTGAGTGTCGCTTCGGGTCGCAACCAATTTGGGTCACGACTGCAAACCCAGAACGGATTGCAGTTGCGAACCGAGGCATAGTTATAGCTCAGGGTTGAAATGAGGGGTTCCTCAGTGCTGTCTGAGCTTGGTTGTTTTTATGCAGATCTTTCATTATCCTTCTCCCCAGTAGCACTGAGGATGTAACTTATTTAGGTAATGAAAAGTCTACATAAAAACAACCAAACTCAGTGAGTACCAAGGACCCCTCAAAATAAATAAAAAAGACTACAAAATAAAAATAAATTGAGCTGGTTCCCAAATACTCTATGAAATGACTCTGTTTTAAGTTGTTTGTAGAGGACAGGGAGCAAACCATTCTAATTTTAACTAGGAGTCTGTTTCACACCATGAAGCAGCCCTTCACTTTTCCTTATGGAGTCTATGACAACTCACCACAGCCAACTCACGATGACCAACTCTTGCATAAGAGTTACCCTGATATCGAAGAAATAGTAGAATAGAATCATTAAATAAAAGATGCCACAAGGGGGACAAAATGAAATGTGAAATTAATTTTTTAACTATTTTAAATAATTACATTGAATTGTTGAATTGTCCCAAAGTGTGCTGTCCTATGACAAGTTGGCCATGGCAAATTGTCCTATGGTGAATTGGCCATGGTGAGCTATCCCATTCTGCTCTTATGCCCCCAAAATGCTTGGACTCTGATCTGCTTATCTTTTGAGGTCATATAGGTTTGGACCAATTCTATCTGGAAAATGGTCAGCCTTTTATGGTGGGCCAGATCAGGAAACAAATCCCACAACATTCCCTAGAAGTCTAGTTGACTGATACAGTAACAGAATCTTGAGAGCCTAGTAGCATTTCCCCTTTGTTGTTAGTTGCAAAGTCATGTCCAACCCATCACACCCCATGAACAATGTTCCTCCAGGCCTTCCTGTCCTCCACCATCCATTGGAGTCCATTTAAGCTCGCACTGACTGGTTCAGCAACTCCATCCAGCCACCTCATTCTCTGTCGTCCTCTTCTTCTTTTGCCCTCAATCTTTCCCAGCATTAGGCTCTTC
>JANHFR010010508.1:201487-213162 GCA_032468015.1 Mimophis mahfalensis | reverse complement strand
AGCTGCTCCGCCACCTCTTTGCTACATGCCCGGCGGCAAGGGCAGCAGAACAACTCCTGATTGCAGGTAGTGCCGGAGGAAGCCCCAGGCTGCCAGAGGCAACCCAACAATCAGCTGTGAACCCCGGGAGGCCTGAATAGCGTGGGGCGACCGGTGGAAGAGCTCCCGACTCCGGGGCGTTGTGCCGAAAGTCGCGGGGTTGCAGAAAAAACCCAGCAGCCCACTGGCTGCCCTGAGCTGTTGGGCGGAATCCTGGAAGGTCGGAAACGGGGAGGGGGGTTTTCCTCCGCTGGAACAGGCATGTCAGAGCGAAGGCTGGACAAGCCCCGCTGCTCTCGCCTTCCTCTTCTGCATGCCGCACGCCGGCCCAGAAGACATGCCTCCGCTGGGCTTGGCCGGCCGCGGTAGGAAAGTCACCTGCACCCACCCCGCCCCACCGTTGCTCAGCAGCTGCGGCAACTCAGGAGCTCTGAGGCTGGTGGGCCGCCCCCGCTCAAGCAGCCCCTGGCCCTGCCGCCCTGCAGCAGCAGCAGCTGCATCATCTCTGCTTCTTGCAAAGGGCCGGGCGAGGCGCAGGGAGCCACAGGAGAGGGGTCAAAGAGCCGCATGCGGCTCGTGAGCCGCAGCTTGCCGACCCTTGTTCTAGGATTTCTGTGAATATGTACACAAGAATCCAAGGTTGTCATTTCCAATGGAGAGACAATTATTGGCAAATGTTCTTATTCAGTTATGGGCTTTGCATCTTTGCTTCTTGAGGAGCCAAGTAGTTTGTCTTTGTATGATTCTCCAAAGTTGCCAATGTATCCTGTACCACACACCCTCTTTACTTGACCCTTCTGCTACTCCTGAACTGCTGAGTCAACTTCCATTGGTGCATGGACAACCAGTTCCTAAGAGTGGCAACTCTTCTGAGATTCAGAAACTGAGGGGCCTGATCCAGCGAGTTGCCAGTCTTAGACTCCTTACGGGTGAGAAGAGTTTGTAGTTTATTAATACAAATTATAAAATTAGTGGTTGTTATGGAGTCCATAAAAGTCACTTTTGTTATAGGTTATATTTATAATATAACCTAAGGTTGTAAAGACCAGTTAAGATCTACAGTATATCATTATCTTTATGTGAAATTGTTCTCACATAATTGTTCCGCATATTCTGGAAGATTTTTTTACTACAGTGGTCCCTCGACCTACAAATTTTTTTTACTACAGTGGTCCCTCGACCTACAAATTTAATCCATTTCGAATGCATTTTCGGAAGTAGAAAAATTTGGAAGTCGAAAAAGCGGCTTCCCATTGAAATGCATTGGGAACGGATTAATTCGTTCCGGAGCCAGTTTTTTGTGGAAACCTCTTTATGAGGTGCACTTTAAAGGCATCCAAAGTGCACAGCATAATTAGGTTTCTACAAAAAAATATTTAAAAAAGACCTTTACCAGCCATTCGGGACTGGGTTGTAAGTCGAGGAAATAGCGGCTGTCATTCGGAAGTCGGGGAAACCGCAGCTAAAAGCGCCAGCGGTTTCCCCATTCATATGTCAAAAAGTTTGTGTGTCAGGGTGTTTGTACGTCGAGGGACCACTGTATTTGATATTTTCACAATCAACACCCATATTCTAATTCCCTCCCTCCCTCCAAATGGTAAAGATACAATTATAGTTTTCATTCTGACATTACTACGGTAGTAATGAGTGTAAAAATGAAATTATTTTACGTATTTTAATCTGAGAATTTACATCCACTGCAGCACATTAACATTTGTCAGTAATCTGACTTGGGATTTTAGAATCTCATGCAGTCACATACCAGCTTTTAACATCATATATCATCTCCTGAAACATGAGAAGACACAGGAAGCAACTGTAAAACTGACGCTGTTTCTACAAAGACCAATATATAAAGATTGTAAATCTATAATCTATGGTTATAGTTGGGTTCACCTTTTGCACGATGGACTTTAATATTTGGAGAGGATGAATCTAACTAGAACCACATGCCAGCAGAAGCACATTTTTAAATAACCACAATATGCATGATTCAGTATGGATTTTTAAAACAGTAATTCAGCTACCCTCAGTTGTTTTTCTAATTCCCACTATCCCTTTTAAGGATTTGTTGTGAAGCCCAACCAAAAATCATCAGGAGTTAAAACAGATCATGCAACCCAGCTCTCTTCCCTCCTCCTTTCCTTTCTGTCTTCATTCTGCAGTATTGTATTTCCACTATTTCCTGGTCTCACAGAAAGAGGCAGTGCTGAGTTAGAAAGACAAAAATAGACCTTTACAGAGAAATACAGGGATCATAAGAGAGAGAGAGAGAGAGAGAGAGAGTGTATGCGCGTGTCCGCGTCCTTATGTGTGTGTCTGTGTGCGTGTGTGTGTGTGTGTATGTGTGTGTGTGTGCACGCGCATGCTGGTGAGAGGAAGATAGCATTAGGCTGATTTCCAGGAGGAGCCTTCTCTCTTTTCACTGTGTGTTAGGCATTTTGTACAGATTTTCGTTCTGTTAAAAAACACTTACCTCTTCCGGAAGTTCTTTTTATCTCTTTGGGGGAAGGAAAAAGAAACCAACTGTGATCAGAAAACGGCCAGAAACCATTTTATTTGAACAACTGGTGGGAAGAAAAAAGAGAGATACCATCACAGGGATATAAATATCTTCTGATAAAAAATATTTGTTTGAATAGAATTATATATTAGTAGTGCAGCCTGCCTTCCACCCTGTGGGAGAGCATTGGGGTGTTTGGGCAACAGCAAAACAGAAGATCAGCGTATTGATGAGAAAGCGCAGCGAGAAGCCAACAAAAAAATAGAGAAGCAGTTGCAGAAAGAGCGACTGGCTTATAAAGCCACACACCGTTTGCTTCTGCTGGGTAAGAAGAATGGTTTCTGCAGGCCGGGGGGGGGGCGGGGGGGCGAGGAGGACGAAGTGGGTGCAATAGTGCAGTTAGTTTTGCCGGGGAGACAGAATCAAACTGCTGTTTATTTGTATCAGAAAATGAGATGGAAATAATGCAGTCCTGTTTTATTAACCAGGGTGGGTTTAAAATGGAGAGATTGACTAAAGTATATGTAACAGTATTTTGGGAGGAGAGAGATGCTTTCAACCTGTGTTTTCCCATTTTTTCCTCCCCCCAATGTATTTACATCGTGCATTTTTCTCTTCATTTTCAGGGGCTGGTGAATCAGGAAAAAGCACTATTGTCAAGCAGATGAGGATCCTGCATGTAAACGGATTTAATTCAGAGTAAGAATTATTAATACGTATTGGGGGGAGGGAAATTTAAAAAGAGTCCAAATAGGCCATTTGGAACTCATTAGCCCAAAGAGAAGAACTGATATTTGTACACATTTTGTCAGTGTTTCCATTACATGATAAGCATGGACTTTACAATGACGCATATATATTCCAAGAATCATGAATTTGTATTCTTTCCCCCCAACACACACACACACACATAAAATCTGGTCTTTCTACCGTAATTTACACTGTTGTTGCTGCAGTGCTTAATGGACCCTTGTGTGGCAACAACATGGTGACTACTTACAACAAATACTAAATATTGACTGTATGCATGATTAAAGATATATCATCTGTTTGTCTGATATAACTATTACAGAAAAAATGTAATAATTTTCAACTTAAAATAAACATGGTTTATTGTCCGTAATATTTATCTCGGAATTTTTTAGAATTTAATTATAATTTAGATATGATTGAACTTCTAGAACTGAAGTCGTAGAACAAAATGAAGTATTTCTGTCTTACAAAAATTCTTTCATACTTGATTATTTGACTTGCAACATACCATGTGTCATTAATCATTTAGTTTAGCTAACTCGTATGCCAAATTCTCAGGATATGAGTATAGTGATTAGGGAAAATAGTTTTTGGCATGGCAAATTATTACCTGCTGGACATTTCAGAAATAACTGGAGTAACCAATTGATTTTTGCTGTTATACACAGAGAAAAGAAACAAAAAATTCTGGATATTCGGAAAAATGTAAAAGATGCAATTGTGGTAAGAATATTTATTTATTTTTATTTTTTATATACATATTTAGCAATTGGATGAAACAAATTGCTAGATAAGGCTAAATGAACTTCTATCAGTATTTAATGTGTCCTGTTATTTTTTTTTTCCTAGACTATAGTTTCAGCAATGAGCACTTTAATACCTCCAGTTCCATTAGCTAACCAAGAAAACCAATTTCGAGTGGATTACATCAAAAGCATAGCTCCACTTTCTGACTTCGACTACACCCAGGTAACATTTCTTTTTCACCTTCCCAATTCTCAAAAAGAATAGGAGTGCCTTATTTTCCATTTGTGAGGCCTGGACTTTGTGATAAAATTATAATTAAATTATTTGGTATTGCAGTAAGGAAAAAGAAGCTATTCTGATACAATGCTGCATTTTACTTTCCCAAAATACTTAAAATGATTATAATGTAAATAACAGGTAGGCAAAACTGTATCTGTTTTCAGTTTTGTGGTTTGTAAAATTTCAGACTGGTTTTAACTTAGTGTAGAAAGTCGGTGATGCTTGTAGAAACTCCATTTTCATCCTTACGAAAATTTTGATCCAATATTTTGATTTAGTTCGTGCCAGCCATTCTATGGGGTGGGTCAGGAATGACTAGCACATATGTGTGAGGACAACCTTTACCTTTACCTTTACCTAGCCATTCTGTAAGCCATAGTACAGCTTGTAATAGTTTATTTAAACCAGAGGTTATTTGTATGTATTACCCTGATAGACACAAATGTTAAGGTTAAAAATTTTCAGCTCACTCCTTCCTTTTATCTATCAGTCTCCATTGGGGATGTCTCCTAATAATTATAGATGCATAGGCAAGAGGAATTGATGATAAAAAGAATACCATATAGAATTCAGAGTATACCAGATTTTACTCTTAGAAATCACAGTGAGATCATAGACTCTTAGTAGGGAATATGTCTACAAAATTTTTTTTTAAGAGGATAGGAAAAGGTATTATACAGAAGGAGGAACAGGGTATAAGACTGAAGATTTGCTGGTTCCTATGCCCTGTTCCCATTTCTGTTGTGTACTTTAATACCATGTACGTGATTGTTTCCTTTTCATTTTGCATAATGAAAGGGAATAGAAAGGAACAGCTACTTCCTATTTCTTCATTGATGTCCTGAGTCAATAAAATTATTGAATGATTGACAGAAATTTAAGATTGTTTGTGCTCACAGCTGGTAAATAGCAGTAAAATGTTCTTTTCTTTGCTTTACTCATTATGTTCCAAATATAATCTGAAAAAATACATCCAGGATTACTACAGGTATTGATCAAAATGAATTATGAGGATTCTTCTATAATAATGGAAAATGTTATGTGTTCTCGTTCTTCTATATAAGTAACTATGCCATTATGTTGTCACTAACTGTGAAACCTGAATTTGTTTAGCCTATTTCCCATGTGCTGCTTTTGGGATAGTATGGACTTTATTACTAGTTTTATTAAGAATTGCAATGTGCTTGTATGATTTCTGTAAGAGACAAATTTGGTAAAGGACTATTTCTGGTTTAAGTTTGTGATGTAGAGCTAGTCTGTTTTTAAATAAAAACAGTTTAGGTGTTATATATTTGCATTAAATGCAACTATTCAGAAAATTGTCCTCATAAGCTTGATTGTTACTTGAAATAATTTATTAAGAATAATAAACTTTTGTTTTAAGATAGCTAATATTTAACTACGTAACTTTTAAAGCTTCAGTGTTGTACCAACTTGGGAAAAGCTATCACTAAATTCAGTGTGACTTTTTTTTTTGTACCAGTAATATAGAATTGTCTTTTGTGGTATGCATAACCTTCTTACAAACGTAAATCTGTTAGTTGTATCTATTTGATCTAACAATGTTTTTCTCCTGACTTTTTTATTTGTTAAAGTTGGTAAATTATATGTGGACGTCACCATGTCATTCTTGTAAAGAGGCAGATTGGGAATGTCCCTATGTCAAATATATTGAGCATGCAACTACTGCTACATCAGAAAATGAGAGATTTGGTTTAGATCTAATAATAGAAAAGTTGCTATAAAGTGAACTGGTTGGTTTTCTAACTTGGAAAAATCAAGTATGCAGATTTAGTAGACCCCTTTTGGATTGAAGAAACATAGAAGTCCTTCTTGAAGAGTAATATGGCTGCCTGCAAAAAGAGAGAGCCCCAATCTACAGCCAATGTTGACCCTTATTTTGCTGATCCATCTTGTCTCATCTATGAGGGGCAGTGACAGTGATAGTGATAGCTTTTTGGAATTTCTCCCGACTGTTGTTTGGTTTATTGCCAAAGTGTTTTAACCATTTTAACTGACTTGGATTGCTTAAATCCCTACTGCTCATGTCTTTGACTTTTATGTAGCATATTGCTGATTTTATCTTATTTAATGGTGCCTTACACACCACTTCTGTATTGTTCCTTGTCCCCCCACTTTTTTTCCCTCTTTTTTCCCCCCTTCAGTTCAAGACTTCAGTCAGGAACCTAATAAAGAATAACATATATTTATACTGGGAAGAAACATAGAAATCCTTCTCAAAGAATAATATGGCAAAGCATTTCTAAAAATATTCAAGCATAATAATATAGTAGCCTGCTATTAAAAGCAGCATCCGCAGATGGTGGCTCAAAAAAGTCAAGATGTGACTCCATCATTAAAGCCCACCTTTTTTTCTTGTGTGTTATACTCATTGCATGCATATGAAGAGACAGAGCCTTGATTGCACAGTTTTTTCTGCCATCTTGACTTTTTTGACTTTTGTGGATGCCCTGAATAAGAGGGAAAAGTCAGATTGTAAAATCCTTGACTCAACTAACACTCTTAGGTTGTTAGCCAATATATATTACATATAAACATGGGTTAATATTTTTGGGAAGGAATTCCAAAATATCTTAACTGCTTCTAATGCAGAATAACTTGTGTGTGATGTTAGAATGGAGACAGTTGTAATTTAAATGGGATAAATACATTCGTTTTGTTGAACAACATCCTCAGCTTAGGTTTAAAGCAGTGGTATTGATACAATAAACTTCCATTTTGAATCATTCTCTCCATTTTAGATCTTCAGTAGTGGAGATGGAGGTGATGATATTACATTAATATCCTGGCTCTCCTTAGGGACTGAACATCTTTCGTGATGGAGTCCCTTCATTTTATTCTTACAACAATAGGCTTATAAAGTGGACTACCTCAAAGCAAATCCGGCTGTACCAAAGTCAAGTGCACTCTGACACCTGACCCATTACTACTTTAATCATTATTCAGCATTAGTATTGTGCATAGGTACAGCCTTTTTGTATTTTAAGTGAAATGCTTAACCACATATTTGTATAGGCACAAATATGTGTAAACTATGGGGAGTCAGATTTGAATTTCTATACCAGGAAGGAATACATATATTTCCTTCGATTATATAATTGTCCTGTCTCTGAATGCATGTCCATAGGGAGAAGAGAAAAATACGTATCTTTGTTTACGGACCTATGGATGCAATTGGATTTTTCCCCTACTAACTTATTATATAAGTCTGCCACTACATAAATACAGATAAGATTTCAACCATAATTGAAATTATATCTCATTTAAATCAGTTAAATTTAATTTAGTGTAAAATATGGTAAGGATCAGGCTGTATGAATAATTATTTGAAAACGAAGCTCCTAAATCATCAAAATGTATTGGGTATAGATTCAGATTGTGATACTAAGAAAACATTTGTGTTAATGATAATACGTAGAGAATTTCTATTCTAATATAAACAGTAGTTTATAGTAGTAAACTGCGATAATTCTGACATCAGCAGTGGAGTTAGCATTTCTTTATTGCTACTGTGTGTTCACTTTATCAGATTATTATTCTGTACGATGCTAATTATTTCTTATTTTGAAGTTGTTAGTGAAGATGTCTGAATGTATTGAAAGGATGTTCTAATATGTTTTGATACAGTAATTATAACTTCAAATTACATTTGTATGGATGTGTATATGTGTCTGCGTTTGTCTTTTCTGTGCTATAAATCTTTAATTTTGCAAGTAAGTAGTTTTTATGCTGTACACAGCCCAGAGTCCCATTGCTTGACTTGGGATGCCTTATCAATCTTATCAATAATTCAGTGTGTTATGATATTCAAAAATTAGCAAAGAAAATTGTATGGGCTATGAATTACAATACACGAGTCATGGTGGACTTGAATGGAAGCTGCCATTATTGAAGTCTTAGATTTTTTGGAAGCTTTCAATATTGTTGGCAACATAGCCTCTGGCCTGCTTGCGAAAATCAGGAATTGGAGACATAGTATTATAGTGGTTCCACTTCTGCCTGCTTAGGTAGGTCCAGGTGGTGGTATGGGGTAGGGAGGTTGAACCCAAGGTACTTTATTATGGTATGTCTTAAGATTTCCTATTTTATTCAATATCTGCATGAGAGCACTGAGTCATCTGTTGGTTTCAGGTGAGGTGTGACAATTATACAATATGCAACACCTCATTTACATATCTCCATGCTTAGACTATTGGGAGATATGATGGAAGTCATGACCCAAAGTTTGAAGGCTATCAAGCTCTGAATGGAGAAAAACAGACTCCAATTCAACTTAAACTAACAAAGTTATATTTTGCTGGTGTGCCTGTTTTAGTCTTAAAATAGGAACATTTGACATAGTCGTTCATACCCTTGTCATTTGGATATTAAATTATTGTAGCTTATTCTATGTAGGCTGTCCTGGGGTGTCAAACTCATGGTATCACAGTGTTGTCACATGACGTATTGGGACTTTTTTCCCCCTTCGCTAAACCGGGAGTGGGCATGGCCAGCACGTGACACATCCCAGACCTGGTCTAGAACATGGCAGCATGTATGTACACACCAGTTGTGCAAGATCTACAGTGATTACCAGTAATTTTCCAAGTGCAATTCGAGGTTCTGATCACTCAGGACTACTTGTCTTAAAGACTACCTTTCTCCAAGTGTTTCTGCCTGCCCTAAAACACCATACAACATACCTGAAAAACTAGGATAGCTTTTTGAGGGTCCAAACTTATCAAGAGATATGGCATAGGGGGTGTGTGAGAGATTATGAGCATTCTTTATAGATACTCCCCTGATTTGGAATAGCTTCTCCTGGATGAGCGTGGTCCCCACCCTGATGGCTTCCAGAAGTAGATGAAAACATGGCTTTTCTGGAATGGTTAATTAAAACCAATTGTGACATATTTAAAATAATGGTGATTATTTTAATGTAATCCTGTGAAAATAATTAGAAAGGGTTTACAGTTTCAGTTAATTATATTGTCTTGTATGGTGTTTTATATGTAAGTTCTTTAAGTCATCTAGAGTCCATTTAGTTTTACTCTGATCTCAAACACAGATTGGAGAAGAATGCCTCAGCCATAATTAAGCATCTAATTAAAACTATGAATATAGTGCCTGAGTTCAAACAAAAAAATCACTGCAGGAAATTCAAATTTCAGGGCTTCTAGTATCTACATTACAGAAAGGAAATAGAGGACGTATATACAAGCCCAAAGTTTCAACAATATAATGTTGAGCATTGTGTAGTATATCTGCTAATAGGCCTGCAACTCTCCTGTGTGAATATTCCATCAAGCAAATTAAATTGGGATAAGTTTGTATTACATCTTATTGAATCACACTTTTAGTAGCATTAAATTTCTATCCCTGTGATTCTACATCGCTTTGATTGGCAGATTTACCATTGGATAATCCCCCCCCCCTTCAGTCCCTACCGCATTTTTCATTTCTTTCATCTTCCTTTTGCCCCCAAAATTTTTCTATTCTTACATTCTAAAATCTCTGTTTCTGCAAAGAAGAGCTGAAGCTGTCAACATGGGGAGCATATCTATAATCTTTTGATTTTTGGATAGCCTGAAAGCAGTAAAAGTGCACTGGTTTGTTGCCTAGCAGCAGCTATGCATATCCATATACAGGTGCTTCTGAAAGTGGGAGAGGAGTGGGAAGAAGAGGAAGAAAAAGAACCGCAAGATCAGGAGGGACTTCCTCTGTTTTTTGTTTCATAATACCAGTCTTTTTCCTAAGTGTGCTGCATTGAATATTTACTTATGAAAAATGGGAAAAGTAGAAACATGAACCTTTCTCTGAGAAATCTCTTAGCAATAACATTTATGGATCAGGTTTAGTTTCTTAATCTCTGCTCTCCATCTCTGGAGGATGGCAGTGCCACAGTCTATTCTCTGAAACTGGCTAGGAATATTGCTATTTTTTTTTTCCAGATGGTAACATTTGGCTCATGAAAATTTATTCTGGTCAGTTCCTGGTGGGGCCTAGATCTGATTCCTATTCATAAGGTTACCATATCTAGACTGCAGAAATCCAGACAGCCAATAGATGATACCTTACAGAAAAATCAAAGTTTTGCTGCCATATAGTAGTGGAAATTTTTGTAGCCTTGATTTGATAGTCCTTTCTGAAAAAATAATGGCTTGTTATGTTATGTGTATAGAGGTCCCTTTCAACTTCTTATGTCTATAAACCACATTCCCAATTTCTCTGGGTTAACTGAGTTGTTGCCTCAAGAACAAAGATAACACTGCTCAAAAAGCACTGAGAGTCACCTAAGAATTATGCCCATCTTCAACAGCTCAGTTACCCTAAAAATTTCCTTCAATAGTAAGTAATAATAGTAAGTAAGCAATAGTAAGTAGATCAAAGTTAATGAATATGTTAGTGCAGGCAAAGAGTATTTAAATATAATTCTTCTAAAAGAGAGTCAAATGCTCTGGGAGATTGAATCCAGTACACCTGTATTATCTGGTTTACTTCCTTTGAAAGCATTCTTCAGCTTCAGATAACAAATTAAATTATTTGCTCTCTAGATCAATTAACTTATCCCACCATTTTCTAAGGCTGTTACAAAGAAAGCATTCATATCTGGCTCCTGGAGATAGAGAGCAGGGCCATAAAAAATGAGAAACAAAGTTGGTGTGTGTGTGTGGTATGTATGTGTAAATCTAATGCCAGCTATGATAATATAAAGTAAGAAAAAGAAATTTAGGAAAGCTAAAAATGCAAGAAAGAAAAAAGTAAAAAAAAAAAGAGGAAAGAAAAAAAAGACACAAAGAAATAGCTCCCAATCTTCTTTACGGTAGTACAATTATAAATTCTTACTCTACGGTTACAACGTAATTCTCTTCTGTGTAGTTAAAAACCATATTTTTTAAAAGTTTTTTTTGCTTGTTTGTCTTACACAAAAAATACGTGAGTGGTTTCCAGTCAGTAACAAGTATAGATACTGTCTTTTCTCTGATCAAAAAAGATTATTTAGCCATCTCAGCAATTTCCATCATATTCACCAACCATTCCTCGAGGCATTGTGAGTAGCACCAGATTTTTCCATGTTTGTGCATATAGTAATCACAATAACAAGAGGCAGTTTGCTCTAGTGGTAAGACACGAGACTAGAAACAAGCTGTGAGTGCTAGTCCGATGTTAGGCATAAAAGCCAATTGGGTAACTATAGGCCAGTCACTCACTCTTGCCCAACTCGTTTCACAAAGTTATGGTTGTGAGAAGATATGAGAAGCAAGTAGTACTTGGTATGTTTGCCACCTTGAATTATTATAAAAAAATAAAAGTGGGATAAAAATATAATTAATAAATCATATATTCATTTTTA
>JANHFR010010508.1:187794-200842 GCA_032468015.1 Mimophis mahfalensis | reverse complement strand
CAACACCACGGGGGGGGGGGGGAGAGTGGGTGCAGCCACCCACATGCCACTTCCTGTTTGTTTGGGCTTGGGAGAGAGCGCACATGTGCAGGGGGGGCATAGTGCATGCTATGCCCCCCCTGCACATGCATTCTCTCTCCCAAGCCCCCAAAGTGCCTGCTCACGCTCTCCCAAGCCCCCAAAGCATGAATTTTTGAGGGTTTTTTGGCGTTTTGGGGTTTGGGAGAACGTGTGCGGGGCCGCGGAAAAGAGATAGCTCACGTGCCGGGCGACATGGCTCTGCATGCTACTTGGGACGTGCATGCCATAGATTCACCATCATGGTTCTAGATAATGTATCTGTGACATATACCAACAGTACATTATTTTTTACAAGTTCTCTTTTATAAGAAATGTATGATCTATTGGTCAATAGATAGATAAATACTTATTTTTTAAAATGTAAAATAATTATTTCAAATATGAAGTTAATTTTATAAATAGGAGGAAAGATGCTGAAGATTTAAGAGGTGACAGAATTATGGCACAGTGGAACATCGATGGCCCTAAGGGCAGCTGAGGGAAGAGAAGGAGAGGAAGGTGGTGATGGGGAGCAGAAGTGACATATACCAGACTTGTTCAGATTTTGTTTTATCAAAATCCAAGAATACCCATATGTTCCCAGTTTCTCTTCTGTGGTTTTAAAGGTTTGTATGTATATGGAATGCTTAATGTCTAAAAGTGCTATATAAATTTAGTTTACTGGTTTCATATTTCCTGACTTCCAAACTCAAAGGGCAATATATGGGGTTTATATCAAGAGGGGAATAGTGTCTAAATCATAGGAAGTACAAGTAGTGCTCAACATGCAAGCACAGTTGAGCCTAAAATTTTTGCTAAGTGAGACAGTTGTTAAGGGAATCGTGCCCCATTTTATGACTTTTCTTGCCACAGTTGATAAGTCAATCTGGCTTCCCCATTGATTTTACTCATCAGAAGGTTGCAAAAGGTGATTGCATGACCCCAGTACACTGCAACCATCATAAATATGAGTCAGTTGCCAAGTGGCTGAATTTTGATTACATGACCATGAGAATGCTGCAACTGTCATAAGTGTGGAAAACAGTTGTAAGTCGCTTTTTTCAGTGCTGTTGAAACTTCTAATAGTCACTAAATGAGCTGTTGTAAATTGAGGACTACCTGCAATTGTTCTATTTTATTTTGCACAGGTTAGACATCAGCTCCAGTATGATAACCAGTTGTGGGTGCCATTCAGATAAATTAGAACAGGAGGAATGTGCCATGGATGATCCAGATAGAAGTTAATTTCTAGGGAGTCGTAGCAAAGAAATTTGAAATGTGTGCCTTCACAAAAAAAAAATGCAAGATAGCTGAACTGTATTACACAAAAGAAAATCAGATACGGGTCTTTTTCATACTGATGTTTTTGAACACGAAGCAGTGAATTTCAGCAATAGGAAGCCTGATCCTAGCTGACTGATAAGGGAAAAAATAACAGTAAGAGCAGTTCAGTGGTAAAAAAAAATATTCAGAGTAGTTATAGGTGTGTTAATGGTTATATTCAGGCAGAATATCTATATCTCAGGGCTGTTTTAATTTGGATTCATGCACTTAGCAGTTGATTGAACTTGATGGTATCTCTGGTCTACTTTATATCATATCTCATCACTTCTCCATTGGCCAGGAAGGCAAATATTGCTATATCCAATCAGTGTTTGAGATGCACTGTGTGTTGACAGTTTCTCTGCAGCTTCTTGGAAGACTGGGTAGGCAATAAAAATCTAGTTGGCTGGACTTAAGTGTTCCAAAAACATGATTGTGTGTAATGAATGTAATCTGTACAATTATGAATCTATTGAATCTATTGAAGATTTAGTTGACTGAGTCAATTAATCCCTTTTGGGGTGTTTCCAAAGCCCCCTCCCTAATGAAATGTACTCCAGAAATAAACTTAACCTGAAATTTCTTTGGCTAGTTATTGTAACTTTTGGTCCATTATTAGAGCTGTTAGAAAAATAATCACAATTGATGGACAATACTGAAAAACATAAAACTTTCAAATTCTTTTTTAAAGGGTATTTATAAACATTCACTGTAAAGTTAACAATTCAAAACGAGCAATATTTTGCTGATTCAGTATTAACGATGAACAATATAAAGAAAAGAAACAAGAGGAATATATCAAAATTAAAATATGACATATACCCCCTCTATTTTTTAATGTTTTTTTTTTTCAAAATATCAGATTTTTATATGAAAGCTTCTTAGTTCAGCTAGAAGATAACGACATGGAAAAATGCTAGCTTTTATTGCTAACTGTGGCATAGTGGAGAAAAAATAGTTAGAAATCAGTAAGACTTTTTCATTGCTCCGAAAAAATTTACAAAAACCCAGTATGGATACACAATTAATATTGCTTTGATAAAATTCCCAATGTTGCTACGAACCACCTTTTCCTTTATTGCAGTAAGTGCTTTTCTGTGATTTTGTGTGTTGCCGGGTAAAGTTATTTTTCAGCCTGTTTCTCCATTGGTAGTTGTTGCAAAGCAACTGTTCATGTCAACAACTTGTTCTGGATTTCTTCCTCATGTGCCCTTGGTGCTCTACCATGGTAACATTGTTAGGGCTCTTCCACTTGAATCCTAGTGTAGCAGCTGGGGAGCACTATTGTTTAATAAATGGTGTTCACTAGAGAAACAGTGACGATATCAGCTGCTAATACATTTACATGGGAATTTTCAAGTACATGGTGCTCTTTTATTTTAAAGCTAAACAGGTCTCATTATTACCCAGGCAGAAGATTGCCTGTCATCAACGTGTAGAATTTCCAGAGAAGGGTAAGATAGAAGTGAAATACATATCACGGGTTGTTGTTTTTTTCCTATTTAAGCTCAAACTGGATTTATCTATTTATACCATTTATAGCATATAGCATAGACAGCTTCCAATCTAAAGTAAGAACATAAAAACCATATTAACACTATAAAACTAAGCACATCAAAAACATGCAAGAGATAATCATCTATAATTTCAATCATCCAGGTCATAGTTGTCCCAGAGGCAACTGGACTTTTCTTGTTTTTTTCCTTTGAAAATGTTTTGCTTCTCCGACAGGGATAGAGAAGATAGTGTAACTTTTAGAAGTTGGGATTGCTGGTATAGCTGGTTAGATGAAAGAAAGAGGAAATTTAATGTATAACTATTGAGAATTACTTATAAACAGCAATAAGTATATTCAATTGTATGATTATGGATTGTTGTACAATAACTGTCACGAAATTTACTTTGAAAAGATGGACAGATTCTAAGATGGACAGACTCTAAGATGGACAGACTCTATATCTGTGGGGATGAATGTTTTATGAATGTATGTGAGGGGTGAGGAGAGGGGGGTGGGAGAAGTTGGTTTGATTGGGTCCTACGGGACCAATTTAGTTTTTAACTGTTTGTAAATACTTGAATAAAGATCCTTTTATTTAAAAAGAAAGAAAATGTTTTGCTTCTTACCCAAGAAGCTTTTTCAGTTCAAAAAGCACCTTTCAGTTCAAAAAGCACCTTCCAAAGTACATCTGGGACAAAGGGGTGATCAGGAACTGAAAGCAAGAAACCTTGATACAATTTACTATGGATTTGATTCAAATGTTGTATGATACTAGCTAGTTCAAAAGTTTTTGAGGTCATAAAAAAGGTTTCTAGATTGTCTTTGAAACCCTAACAGTTGGAATATTTAAAATCATTTCTATACAAGTAGACTTCAGCTTATGACTATTCATTTAACAATCGTACAAAGTTAATAACAATGCTGAAAAAAGTGACTTTTGACCTGTCTTCAAACTTATGACTATCACAGTGCCCTCCAGTCACTTGATACAAACTCAGGTGCTTGGCAACCAGCATGTAATTATGATGGTTTCAACATCTTGGGTTCGCATGATCAGCAGAGGCATCTGACAAAGTCAATAGGGGAAGCTGATTTTGCTTAACAGTTGTGTGGTTCACCTAACAACTATAGTGATTCCTCTGATGACCATGGCAAAAGAGGTCATAAAATTGGGTGTGGTTCACTTAATGACCATATCCCTTAGCGATGGAAGTTCAAGTCCCAAATGTGGTTGGAAGTTGAGGACTACCTGTATTTGTCAGTGATCTTCCTAGTAAAGATTATCTTTAAAATCCAACAAGTTTCCAAGGGAATTAATTAAAGGGTATCCTACACCAAGATAGCGCTTTAGACTTCGATTAATTACAACTGTCAACAATTCCAATCAGCCAGAAAATGGCTTAGCAGAGGTCAGAAAACAGATCCAGCCTGCTGCCTATTTTTGAACAGCCCACAAGCTAGAAATGGAAGGGCATGCATGCAAAGGGCAGAACACCAGGCCTCAGCTGATTTCCTGAATGAAGGGTGGGGCCAGGATGTCCTGGGTGGTAGCCTATCAGCAGTCTCCATCTTGGCAGTCCAGTGTAGTCCAATGGCTGCCATGCTCCTTGGCAATGCTAAAACTGGTCATTATTTTCAGTGTCATTAAACTAATGGTTGTAAGTCAACTTCTTATATTGAAAGTTTGGGATTGATACAGGAAAAAAATTAGACATGATTTTCTCCCTTTGGTTGTACTGTGAAAAGTTTACTTTTATCAAAAGAAAAGCACAAAAATTGCTTAGTGAGAGAGAGTTCATATAGTTTGTGAGATTTAATATATTCATGAAACAAAAATATTTTGAGACTTCTACTTTACAATGACTCATTCCATTCGATTGGTTTGAGCATCTTCACATAGACTATATTAAAAGACCTGCAGAAACAACAAAGAATATTTCAAGATTTAATTGAATTTGAAAAATCTTACAACTCTCAGAAGGTTTTCTGGAGCTGATTTGTAATTATAGATGAAACAAGACTCAAAAACTGAACGTTAGATTGTATGATTAAATAGTTGCAAATTTATATTCTGTAGTAGATTTGCGGCTATGAGAATTTCAATGGAAGAAAAATATTAAATTCATGCTGTATGTTTTACTTAGAAAAAATGGCATAAAATGTTCTATCAGTATATTATCCCAATCCTAATCACTAGAATGGATAGGTCATTTTTTAAAAATGACTGGAAGTGTAAGGATAAGTAAGCTCAGATCACTTTTTTCAAGTCTGGTGCCTAGATTAACAAATTTGGAAAGTGATCCATCTCAGAATGAAGCAAATCTTAAAAGTAGAATTTACTTTTCAACCTCCAATATTCCTACTAAATTTTACTGAACAGTATATTCCCACAGTACTACCAAATTAGCTCTGTACATCATAAATGCAGTGAGGATATTTTCTGCCTTATGAAGTTTGATCTCTTCAATGGAAGAATGACTAACTGTTGCTGGAGTGTGATTCTATGACCAGAATAGTTTCATATTTTAAAATAAATCTGACATACAATGTAATTGAAATAGGAAATGATTTCTAAATTACAATTTATAATTAACATTTTGACATTTATATTGGGTCTAGTTTACAATAATTATGAATGTTCAGATTTTTAGAATGATGTACAATGGAACCTCAAGTTGCGAACGCCTCAGTTCTCAACCAATTTGGGTTCCCACCCAAAAATCCAGCTCAGTTTTGGTTCTGCTTCTGAGCCAAAACTCAGCTTCCGACCCAAAAACTGTGCGGAAAGCTTCCTTTCTGTGCTGTTTTTGCCATCTATGCATACTCAGACACGTCGCTTCAGGGTGTGACCAATCCGGGTTGCAAATGCAGTCCCGGAACGGATTGCATTCACAAGCTGAGGTTCCACGGTAATCAGTTATTTATAATTAATGATCTATTGAAAAATTATATTTTCTATAATACTACGCGTATTATAGAAAATATAATTTTTGAATATATCAATACACCCCCTGTTTCTAACTGTATCTTTTTTTGTTCTTTTTCTTTGTTTATATTTTTCCCTTTAAATTGTCAATAAAAATATGTTTGAAACAAATATATTCTAAGGACATGCATAAGCTATAGTATTTGATTCATAACTTCGTTTTATCCAAACCAGCCAAGTACCATAAATAATCAACTTATAATCACAATTGGGACCAGAACTGCTGTTATTAAGCAAGGTAAATGTTGAGTCACGTGATTTTATGACCTTGTTTGATATGGTGGTTAAACGAATTATTGCAGTTGCTAAGTGAAGCATGCAGCCATTAAACGAATCTGGCTTTCCCCATCAACTTTGTCAGAAGTCAGCTGGTAAAGTTTGGAAATAGCATTCACGTGACCCTGGGACACTGCAACCATCATAAACATACACTGGTTACTAAGTGCTTAAATCTTGATCATATGACCAGTGGGATGCTGCAACAGTTGTAAGTGTGAGAACCAACTGTATTTTTTTTTCTATTTGAATCATTGGATAATTTCAATGGAGTATACAAAATTTACAAAAAATAATAATAATAATGGGAATCTACTATGTTTGTGAGAATTTGAAAACAAGTGACACTTGCATCATCATGGCACACACTAGACCCTTTATTGTATGGAGGCAGTGTCACAGTGCACAAGAAGGGTGGAGTTTGTACTGTGATGGTGCAGTGCTCACTTTTTTCATATAGCACAGTCCTCCAATGTCTCTGATATAACAGAAAAAAAACCTCCTCAAAAATCCCCTCTTACAATTAGAACTAGTTTGATAAATTGGGGGGGAAATGTACATTTCCACTGCTTCCTCATTCATTTTTGTTTACGAAAGATTTATCATACACTTGTAGCTAAATTTAGTTTTTGCTATTTATATTTTTATAAAGTACTGAATATATTTTATAAAGTAGTGAATAGATTTTTGTTCTTTATTAAAAAAGTTCTTTATTTGTTCTTTATTAAAAAAGAAGGGATACAGTATTATTGATCTTACAGGGAACCGAAATGGGATTTTATGAATAGTAGTTCCCACAAGCAGGAACCTTTGTCCTATGTAATATCAACAGCTCCCAGTCAAGGAGTGATCAGGTGATGGCAATACTTTCCATCCATGTGGTTATTGGGTGCAGTTATTGCAACTTTGATGAAAGAAATGTAGAAAGGACAACACTATTGACTTAGGACATAAAATTGACTCCATGTAATTTACCTGTTTTCAATATTTAGAGTATTGTTACCCACTGACTGTATAATATGAACACATTATCTATAATATGCACAGAGAAGAACAAACGTCAGAGTTATAATTGTTAACCCTCCTTCCTTGTTTAGTTAAAAACTCTTGTGAAGAATTATAATAAACTCTGAATTTGCATGCATGCAGCTTCGGTTTGCACATTTGTTTTTATGGTTTAGGAAAGGTCAGTGTCACATATCTGTATTATGTTGCAAGATTCTGAAAAATAAGCTTCATTTTAACATTTCATTAGATGTGACAATAATTTTCCCCATAGAATAGTTTGTTTTTCAAAACAAGCTCTTCAGGGAAGGAAGTTTAAAGCAGTTGGTAATTGTTCCTTTGGATACTAATGAACTTTGCCCAACACATAATATATTGTATTACTACTTGTTTAAAAACTTTTATTGCACCAGGTTTCCATGAAGCTTGAACAGAATCTGTGGCAGACTGATCATCACTACTGTGGTGCTAGCAAAGATGAATTGAATTTCATAAACTACTTAGTATGAACCTTGAATTTAATAAACTACTTGAACCTTGAATTTAATAAACTACTTAGTATGAACCTTGAATAGTTTGGGCAAAGTGGGAGAAGGGAATACAGTTTATATAATATATGACTTTAAGGGCCTTGAAGCATGTTATGATAAAATAGATTATATACATATGAATGTTATCTAGAAACTAAATCGTAAAATTTCTACATATTCATAAGTGGTGGATATGAGTAAACTCAATTATTAGAGTTGTGAACTAAAGAACCAACAATAAACCAACGGGTTTAAGTGTGCAAAAACTGTCAGCACCTTTACTACAAATGTCTGAAGAAGGGGAGCTTTCAGGTCTAAGGCCGAACATGAAGAAAGATCCACTCAGTTCAGGATTGAGTGGAGGATTCCACAGCTACTACCCAAGATAAGAGGTTCACCCATCCCTTTCAGGCATTTGTATGACTGTTGCCAGCAGCACCTACGTGACATGCACAAAGAGGGATGTTTATCACAAGTTAATCACAAGTTAAACATGAGTCAAGAATGTGATGCCACTCACTGATGTTATTCAGCCAGTTCTGACAGGTTCCAGAGAACCAGTAGCAATCATTTTGATTGTTTCAGAGAACCAGCAAATACCACCTCTGGTTGGCCAACTAGATAGCCACGCCTGCCGAGCCATGCTGACAGTAAAAAAAATAGAATCCCACCACTGATGCCATGTTAAAAAGGCATTTGCTATCTCAGGACATTAACGAAAGAGTTAATAGAATGCAGCTCATGGGAAGTAATTGTTCCTCTCTATTCTGCTGTGATTAGACCCTGCCTGAAATAGTATGTCCTGTTCTAATCACCATAGCTGCAAAGGGAGAGGGACAGCTTTGCTGGCTGAGGAACTCTGGGAGTTGAAGTCCACAAGTCTTAAAGTTGCCAAGGTTGAAGACCCCTGCATTAGAGCAAGTTCAATGCAGGACTACCAGAATGATTTAGGACTAAAAATCAAGCCTTGTAAGGAAAGCTTGAAGGATATGGATAAAAATGTCTAAGAGATAGTATATGGTAGCAGTCTCCAAACATCTGAAGAACTGTCAGCTGGAGAAGGACAAGATCTGAACCTAAAAGTACAAGATGTGGGGATGAACTTCCTCACGGTTGGAGATATCAGGCAGTGGAACAGGAGGTGCTGAGTTTGTCCTTTACTGAAGATCTTTAAGCAAAATCTGGACGGCCATATGTCAGAATGATCCAGTGGATCTTGCTCTGAATAAGGGATTGGACTAGAATGACATTTAAAGCCCTTTGCAACTCTCTGACATTATTTTTCTGTTAAGTTGCTTTTTTTATTGAATTTACCCATTTCTATAATACCATAATTGAGCTGCAACTGGTTGTATATTCCAGTGTACTATGTGAGAACCTGGAATTTAATCCTCTAAAATAATAGATTTTAACCCAGATGCCTTCAGTTATGCTAGCATTGACAGTCATGTGCAACATTTAATCTTTGGACTCACTGAATTTATAGCTTTCTAATTAAATGCTTAAGAGAAGTGTGGAAAAATACTCTCTGGAAAATGTCTCACATTTTAGGGGAAAATACTAGGAATAATTGAAGCTACTTGTTCTATTGCCTTAGATTCTTACTGGGTGGAGAAATAGTGCTAAAAATTGGATTAGGGATTTAGTCCATCTATTAAAACATTAATAGACTAACTAAAGCAGATAAAGAATAATTTTCCTGGATTATAGGAAGCATAGCAAGTGGTTGTCAGTATATCACCAATTCATGACCCCCACAGGCCTGGAAACTACATAAAAGTACCTCTGATTTAGAGAGTCATTTAAATTGAGATTTTTCTAATACTAAATCTACAATTAGCACATTTTCAGTCAACAACTCCTGTAATAAAATAAAATCTTCTGTATTCTGAGGTCACTATCTTTTTGAAAAGCGTTTTATGATAGGAAAAGGAGTTTTAATTTGAAACTCAACCAAATGTAAACAATTATGAATAACATTGATATAAAAGTGGTATAAAAACAAGCATTATAACATCAGATAATATAACTTCTTAACTCTGGCTGAATTTTGCACAATATTTATTTAAACAGTAATATCTGGGAAAGATTTGAAAACATCAGGTAAACTGCTACACCCAACATCTTATTAAAATTTGCCTTACTGTATCTTGAAGTTTGTAATGAGTAGTATGAAAACAAGTAGAATGTAATTGTAAATGATTAGTTGAATAACTATCCTGGCATCAGCCTCAGTCAAGTATGCAGAAGTTTGTAGCTGGTTAGTGATATAAATGTTATGTCTAAAAATAAAGAGGCACGTGTTCAGATGTATTCAGTAAGATGATAGACTAATTAGGCCTACATCCTGATAAACTATCTTTGTGGTAATTTTTTGTTAAGCTTTGGGATTTTGCAATGTGCAGTTTTTAATAAACTAACTGATTGAGGGTTCTGTTTAGCCAATGGATTCCAATTAAGTGGATGGGATGGTCTTTAGTAGGAATCCTGCCATTTATAGGCATAATTCATTGCTCTAATATGGGGTCTGGATATGTGTGATAACCTCGATTGGGACAAAGCCATTGTCTCATTGTTTTTCAAAAGGCAACTGGACTTTCTTAGTTGTTTTTTCTCCTTGAAAATGTTTTACTTTTTATCCAAGAAGCTGCTTTTTTGCTTCTTTCATCATGTTTCTTTAAGATGGAGTGACATTGTCAGCTTTGAAAGGTATTGGGGTATGCTGCCTCCTTAAAGGGTTCTCTTCAGTGTGTAATAATGATTGCACAGTCCCTACGCTATGTCTTACAGTCTCTGCTCAGTCCACCTGGGAAGACATAGACTAAGTCCATTTTGTAAAACAATGTCATCTAATAGTATCCAGCAGACTCTACTACGGTCTGTGATCTGGGAAACAGTACTCCTTTGAAATCTGAATGGTTTCAACCCTATCTGCCTTCTGGAAAGCTGGGAAGTCCTGGCTTTTCCCCATGTGTTAAGGTTGCTAGTGGAACCTTATGTGTGTATAAGTGTTGTGAGTTGGTTCTTCAGGCCTCATTAAGTTATCTTTGAATTGCATTTTTGGTCTTGTTTCATATTTGTTTTATAATATAATTATTGTGAGCACTGTTAACCATCCAAAGCAATTCGTTTAAAATGGATAGCTATATGCAGTTTATAAATATAAATAAATAAGATCTTCCCTAGTGGGGATTCAGCTGAAGAATACTCTTCAGGTTTCAGGTTTGTGCATGGATGGAGGCAGCTGGCTGGTTTTATGAATTACTTTTGCAGGACCTTGTCAAAGGTAGAACACAAGTCTTGGTCCTGTTCAGTCCTGTCCAGTAGGTCCATTGATGATTCCTCCTGTCGAGGGGCTGTTGGGGTTTGGTTCAGATGAAGCAAGCTGGAAGTGAACAACGGGAAGATAGAGTTACTATTGATTCAGTGTGGTTTTATCTCAGTTTCCAGTTTTGCTCTTATGAATGGCATAGTCCCTGAAGGAGTAGGCCAGGTAACTACTCCCTAACTATTGCTAGAAAGCAACCGGATGTCCTGGCCAGGAAGGCCTCATCCAGTTTTGACTGGTGTCATAGTTGCAAGCATTCTTGGAACTATACGCCACAGTGGCTCACAGTTATTACCCCATGGGTTAACTTCTGCAGTGTGCTGTACATGAGACTGGAATTGAAGACCACTCAGAAATTACATTGGTAGTTGGCCTTTATATTGCTTGGTTACTATGATCATATTACACCTGTTGTGTAGGCCCTACATTGATGGATTTGGGGTAACAAAGTGCTAGTTTTTACTAAAAAGCATATTTAGGACTGCTGTTCCAATAAAGTTTATTTATTTATTTATTATTGGGACTTCTATGCCACCCTCTCTCCCGAAGGACTCAGGGCTGCTTACAACACTAAAAACATACAATTCAAAAATTAAAAGTAAATTAAATAAGTCTCCCAATAATAATAAACAAACACCGATAAAAGACCCTTTCCCCCTCAGTCCAGGTCAGCCAGTTGAAAAAGCCATGTTTTCAGGCCATGGCGGAAGGATTGGAGGTCAGGGGTCAACCGGAGGTCCAGAGGGAGTTGGTTCCAAAGGGCAGGCGCACCCACAGTGAAGGCTGTCCCCCTGGGGTTCGCCAGCCGACATTGTCTGGCTGATAGCACCCTGAGGAGGCCCTTTCTGTGGGAGCACACTGGGTGATGGGAAGACGATGCTGGCAGCAGATGCTCCCGCAAGTACCCCGGGCCTAAGCCATGTAGGGCTTTATAGGTAAGTACCAGCACCTTGAATCTCAGAGCTGACCCCTCTTGAGATTTTTTAAAAGAAACTGGTGCTTGTGGTATCAAAATTTTGGGAAGGGGGATGAGCATGGGAGATTGAATCCAGGAAACACTTTTTCCATAATGGTACCTGTATTCTGGAATATTTATTTATTTATTTATTTATTTATTTATTTATTTATTTATTTATTTATTTCATTTATATACCGCTCTTTCCCTGAGGACTCAGGGCGGTTTCCAGAGAAACAAACATAGAATACAGAATTAACAAAACAAAAAGAAACAAGAAACCCCCAATCTTTTAGTCTAGACTGGCCGATGCGAAAAGGAAGGTCTTTAGTTCTTTGCAGAAGGTTCCAAGATCCGGAGCTTTTCGCAACTCGGTCAGCAGATGGTTCCACAAGGTGGGTGCTCCAACCGAGAAGGCCCTACCCCTTCACAAGCTAAACTGGTATCCTTGATGATGGTCTCCTGAGAAATATTGAAAATTTAACTCTTCCTTTAAGGAATGATTATGTATCATCTGAAATTAGATTTTATTAGTGTATTGGTGTTGTGTATTATCTATATACTACTGTTATATCTGTAACCTTTAACTGCACAACATAGCGCTTCATAGGGCGACAGTTTTTGAACCGAGGTACCTCAAGTGGGTCTCCTGTGGAATTGACATTTGGCAAATTGTTATGACACGAAAATTATCATAAAGCATTTATGGCCCATACAAAATGTCATAAACATTTCCTGTAATCAATTTCTGATGTTTGAATGCTGTACAGCTCAGCATAGGCTACTTTCAAAGCAGTTACATCTGTGAATAATTTCCTGAATGTCTAAGAACTTTTCATTAGAAGCTCTGCATGGTTGAAGGCATTGAGGAATCTGATCAGGAAGTATCTCCTCAACAATGGCCCAAGAAGTCACGGGCCATCAAGTTTATTATAGGTTTTTTAATTCTGAAATTGTATGTAGCACAGTATAGTGTAGTGAAATGTAGCATAGTGTGTTTTATATTACACTGGTCCCTCTACTTACGAATTTAATCCGTTCCAAATGCACATTTGTAAGTAGAAAAATTTGTAAGTCGAAAAGCGGT
>JANHFR010010508.1:173536-187694 GCA_032468015.1 Mimophis mahfalensis | reverse complement strand
CGGAGATGAGCACCGCCCCCTAGAGTCGGGAACGACTAGCACATATGTGCGAGGGGAACCTTTACCTTTACCTTTACACCGCCCTGAGTCCGTTCTGGAATAGGGCGGTATATAAATCGAAATAATAAATAAATAAAAAATAAAAAATAAAAAATAATAATTGTTACAAAGGAGAGGTGTTTGATCATGTGACCATAGAAACGCTGTGACAACAGTTGTAAGTAATTTGTGTTGGTCCTGTTGTAATTTGAATGGTCCTAAATCAAGAACTGCCTGTATATGACATGAGGCAATTAAACACATATTTTTGCTCATTTAAGTGCCTACTTACTATTTATGTGTAGTTGTTTCCAGATTCAAAATAAGGAAACAGATGCTGTGGTTTGGACATCCTTTCTTAAGTCACTATTAACACTTCCTGTGGCAGAAATAAATAATAATGAACTTGCAAGTATTTCTTGTAATCAGCTAAAGGCTTTTCTATTCCTGGACATTTTTTTGTCACTCGTCCTTGAATAACTTTTTACTTCAGAAATATTTTGGGGTGAATTGGCATGCCCTGCATGTTTGAAAGGTCCTAATGGATTTTTGTTTTAGATTGTCTTATTCAAATATTTAACTTCTTTTCATCTTCAACTTTGTCACTGCCTGCAGGATATTATACCTTCTAGAATAGGTTAATTAATTAAAGCTATCATTCTTCTACTCAGATCATATTTCATATGTCACTGGCTGCCACAAAGCAACTCGCATAGAGCGATCCTCACGTTTAATGATTGGGAGATGTTTTTTTCTTCAAATGTTTCACCCTTTTTTCATCCAAAAGTACCTAACTTGTGTGCTTGTGGGCAACAGTCCACAAGTTTCATCAGCTCAAAGCACTTCTTCAAAAACATAGCTTATTGTGGTTTTCTTTTGCATACTGTACATCAGATAATGGATTTTGTGATAAGATCAGATAAAAGACTTGTTTCTGATTGGTTCCCCATACAGCTTTTTGTTGTATGAGCAATACTCCACTGTGAACCTGTGGGAAAATGTCAGCTAAACTTTTCAGCAAGTTATTTGCAATGATCCATGGTTCTGTTTTGCAGTTCTGAGCAGTTTTCGGGCAATTCTAGGAAAGATGTTTTAATTTTGGATTTGTGTCTCTCCTCCCCCCCTTTTTTTTTGTTTTTGTTTTTGTTTTCCAGATACTGCCTTGACTTCAGCAATCACACATAACTTTCTCAGTTGAAATGCCAAATTGGAAGCATTTTGAGATTCGTTTATAACCTTTTCTTGATTTGTTAAAATGAGTTGTTTTCATTTTTATATATTCAAATGTCTTCTTAAGGAGCCCTTGTTTGTTAAAAGTAAACAAAACAACACTCACAGCTGGAGAACTCAGAGGGTCAGAGTATATGTTCACCTATGAAATTATCTTCTAGCTAAGGATAGTGAACCACCTTTTTGAGTATTATTAATATTTTTTAAAGTGGCTATCACTCGGAGAGTATTGCCATTGACTTATTTTGAATCTGTACATAATTGCATATAAATATTAAATGTAACTTCAAATTTGCAGAATGATAGCATGTTGGTGCCTAGAGTTCTGCATGCAAATGCCTCTTGAATGCTAAGGGATGAAAAAAAGAAATACATATTGAAATGAAATATAAAAAATCTGGCTTGGATATAAAGCCAGCATTTGGGTGGCTGGGGACAGCCTTTTCATGGTTAGTGTTCCTGAGACATATAAAAAGTACGCAGTTGACCTTTTCGAACTGTATTTTTGGGAGGAATTTCTGGTTTAAAAATGAAAAAATGGAAATTACACTACTGAATTGTTTTTCGTAAATTGTGACAGTGCAAACATACGGGGATCAGGGAATAAAAAGATGAATAAGCAGCAGTGTCATGATGCAACAATATCGCTGATTTCAAATCACACAGTAAACTATCTTGGAGCCAACTATAACTCAAGTATGAAAAATACAGTAGCACTAATTTGTTGACGTAAATAGGAGTGTATCGTGTGCGTATGTTAAAATACAAACCAATGCATAGAAAAAGGCTTTCTAGATAGGTTGATACAAATTCCTTTAGTTTCTACTCTTAGATTTTGGTCTCCAAGCACTTTACAAGCTTTGTGTTTTTTTCTTTTCTGCCAGTTTTTCTGGGCCCTTTTTTATTATGGCGACCAAAACTGGACATAGTGTTCCAGGTGTGGTATGGCCAGTGCATCATGAGCAGTCCTATCACTTTTAGTAATCTTGACACTGTATCTCTGTTGATGCACACCAAAACTGCATTGATTCTCTTGGCAGCTATGATACATTGCTGGCTCATGTTTGTTCTGACAGTCTTTTCACAAGTACTACTGTGAAGCAGGTACTGTCTCTTTTGAACCTGTGCATTTTACACTTCTCACAACTGAACAACATTTTGTTGGATAAGACCCAGTGTTCTAAATTATCATGATCCTTTTGAGCCTATCTTTTGGATATTAGCTGTTCCCACCTCCAGCTCTGTATTATCCACAAATTTTATGAACATCCCTCATTTATGATGGTGATGAAGAATAGTGGACCCAAGACAGAATCCTAAGGCACTGCATACCTCCCTCCATGTGGACATAGATCTATTAAGGTCCACGTATTAGTTATTTTTATTCAGCCAGGTGTGATAGTGGGCCTATCTATCCCACACTATTCTAGTTTATCAAAAAGGAATCTGTAGTCTGCTTTATCAAATACCTCACTAACATTTGAGTCTACTACATGCATAGCATTCCTTGGTCCAGTAAGCTAATAATTTTGTCAAAGAAAACAATAAGATTTGTCTGGCACAACCTGATCTTACCAAAATCATGCTGGTTCCTGATAATAATCATGTTTGTTTTTTAAGTGTCTTTCACAAGACCAGTGCTTGATTACCTTTTGCAAGATTTTCCAAGAAATTGATGTGAAGCTCTTTGGTCTGTAGTTTACTTTGTCCACTTTTTTCCCTTTTTTAAAATACTGACACGGGCTCTTCTTCACCCTTCTGGCATGTCTCCTATTCTCCAGGATTTCTCAAAGACTTCAGGAAATTTCTCTGACACCTGCTGGTTCATTTAACACCCTGAGATGTAATCCATCCCATCCAGGATGTCTTCATATAATGATAGAAACATTTTGGATTACTTCACTGTATATTTTTGCTAGATTGTTTGGGAAAGGTATAGGCATTGTTGTGCTGCTGGATCCTTAGATCAGTGGTGGTGAACTTTTTTGGCACCGAGTGCCAAAAACAGGAGCAAGCGAGTGTGCGAGTGCACCCACGTGGCAGAAACGGAAATGTTAGAATATTGCTGGCCATGACATGCTGAGTCATAACCAAGTTACACTGAAGGCACTCAGTGACCATCTGACCTCCTCCAATAGCATGTGGTCAGAGCAGAAGCTCCTCCTACAGTACAACTCTTTGTTATTGCTTCTCTTTCACTTTCTATTCAGTCTTACTCATACAGTCTTACGCTCAGTCTTACATGTATTCTTACTAACAGCCTTACACACACACACTACTTACTTGCACACATGGAATATACTTAGATAGCTTAATTAAGGTTGCATATCTTTATTGTTTTATTTCTCTAATAAATACTTTATATTTGAATGGAGCAGATTCATATCCTGTTTATCACAGATACATGGCAAACGATCCCTATCCTCTAAAAGGAAAGATCACATGATCTTCCAGTTTCCGGCACTTCTACGCATGTGTGCAAGACCAACCTGGAAGAGCACAGGCAACGGCTCTGCATGCCTGGAGAAATGGCTCTGTGCACCACTTCTGACACCTGTGCCATAGATTCACTACCGCTGCCTTAGAAGGTCCTTAATCACAGTAAACAGCTACTGATAAGCTGGGTCAATTTCAAATCACTTTCTGATTCTGTGGAGGCCCAACTCTATTATTTTCACTTATAATCTTGCTCATCTGAGTGTGTCTGAATTTACAGGATGATCTAAATTACGTCAAACTCGTGGCATCACATTGCCATCATGTGACATTTCACGGTGTTTTTCCCTTTGCAGAGCTGGGGTGGATGTGGTCTGCACATGACGAATCCGGCCCACTGGCTGCCAGTTTGACACCCCTGATCTAAATTTTCCAGCATACTTTTGAAATCATGTGGAAACATACTGTTTTTATCCAGGATGTTCCATCTTTGATGGTTGGGGAGGAAACTTTGCCCCCCTCTCAGCGGACACGTAATTTGGGTGTCCTCCTGGACTCACAGCTGTCATTAGAGGACCATTTGACGGCCGTGACCAGGAGGGCCTTTGGGCAAGTTTGACTTGTGCAGCAATTGCGGCCTTTCCTGAATTGTGATACCCTATCTACAGTCACTTATGCCCTCATCAGCTCTCGTCTTGACTACTGCAACGCCCTCTATATGGGGCTTCCCTCTGGGGTGCACCCAGAGGCTTCAGCTGGTCCAGAATGTGGCCGCACGGGTGGTGATGGGAGTGTCGCGATACTCCCATGTTACACCTCTTCTGCGCGAGCTGCACTGGTTGCCGGTTGTCTTCCAGGTACGCTTCAAGATCCTGGTTATGATCTACAAAGCCCTATATGGCAATGGTCCAGGGTACATGCAAGAGCACCTTCTGCCAGCGTCAGCCCCCATCGCCCAGTTCGCACTCACAGAGCCTCCTCCGGGTGCCGTTGGCCAGACAGTGTCTGTCTGTTGGCCAGACAGACAGGAGGCCCTTCTCTGTGGGCTCTCCGACCCTCTGGAATCAGGTGCCCCTCGAGCTCCGGACGTTCCCCAATCTCCACTCCTTCTGGCGTGACCTGAAGATGTGGTTATTTAATCATTTTATTGGGTGTATTTGTCAATTTATTGAACTTCAAATTTAATAGTTTTTTAATATTTGCATTGTTTGTTTTTTATTGTGTTCACCGCCCTGAGTCCGTCGGGAGAAGGGCAGCATATAAGTTCAATAAACTTAAACTATTATTTCTAAAAGAACAGTGTGAAAATAAATAATTTATAACGATGAAGAACATAATTGATTATACAGAATTATATAAACCAAACATATAAAAGTTTAGATAGTTTGTCATCTACATTAGGTAAATGAAGCATGATCAATATTGTTTCCCTGTTTCCCATTTTGTAATTCATTTACTACCTATTATTGGTTGTGACTACTATATTGAATACTATATTGAAGTGGTTTCATGTAAGCAGAAGAATTGAAGAAGCAGCAAAAATTTAGAAATGCTAATCATGGCTGGTAACTAGAGAGAGCTTGGTGATTAATTGAAATTTTAAATGCTTTATTTTCACATAATACTATTTACTGAGATACAATACCCTTTTATTGAACTATTGTGCATGAACTATTGTTGAAAACGTATATAAAGTTGTTCTTAAATAATATTAAGCAAATATTAAATGACTTGCATCAGTATCTTCACCAATGTAAATAATTTTACATGAATGCTATTTTATCTAAAAAATAAAATGAAGTCCCAATCAAATTTCCTTATTGGAAAAAGGATGTAAAAGTCGTAAAGTGAGTCTAATGAAATTACCAAAAATGTTCTGAGTATTATTTCTGAAAAAGAATTTAGAATATTGTTTTATTGAGCACTTGGTATCATGGTATAGAAAAATATTCCATTAACTTTAGAAAAACTTACATCATACAACTCTTTAGAAGCTGTGGAATATATCTGAAAGAGGATGAAGTGGCTTACCAATTTTCTATATTAAACAATGTTTTTTGCTAATAAAAAGTACAATTAGATCCTCCAAAATCAATGATGAATAATCAGATGAAATTGGAAAAATATTTTCCCTTTTTTTGAAAATAAAAAATATGAAAGAAAATAACCGTTAGCAATTAGCAAAGTAATCGGATGATTATTGCATACCTAGAAATTATAGTAGAAAAAATATCTTGCCGGTGACCAAGATTATTTTCTCCCAAGGGTCACTGTCTTAATTAAGTGTACACTAAAGCAGGTGTACAGTGAGACTTTGAACATAATACTAAGTATGTCCCATGGCTGTTAAGTTGGCTATTCCTAAATGGATTTTAATGACTGTTATGCCTTAGGCTTCGTGCTAATGAAGCCTTTGTTGTAAATTGGAGAGAGAAAGAGAGAGAGAGGGAAAGGAGAGAGAAAGAGAGAGAGACTCTGCCCTTGTGAGAGATTTATTTCTGTATTAGAGTCCTCTTTGTTTGTCTTTGTTGCTAGTTTAGCACAACAAGCTCTGTGTCCCCATAGCAAAATAATCTCCTTCTTTGAACAAATCCATGTACATAGCATGGAGAGATGGAAGTGTTAGAGCCATAAGGGTATATTCAGTCTCCTTAACAAAATGTGATTATCATGGGACTAAGGTTGTTTATTTGATCTCTAGGTGTACATATTTTTATTTTAGATTATGTTTAACATTGTGGTAAGCAAATAATCTTGAGAAATAGCATTAACATTTAGAATGATTATGTATTTTTCTGATGAGAATGCCTAAATTGATGCCAGTATTATGTTATATCCTGTTTTAATGTTCATTCTATCCTGTTCATATTATTATATAATTTAGTCAAATTCCTATCCACGTTAATACTGCAGATATTTGAAACAATTGGATAAACTTGAAAAGTTAGTTTTCTTATTTCACGTTGTTCTCAGCTAAATAACTAGCAAATCAAAAATTGAAGAACAAACACAAAATACGTGTGTGATTCCACTTTTCTTAAAACAGTCAGTGATAGTTACCTTTGAAATTATTTCATAATTATTAAAATAAGTTCTGCTGTTTATAAGAGTAAGTTTCTACATTTATCCCCCCTCCATTAATGCCAGAGCAAGAGAGAGAAACTCCTATGAATAACAACAATCTGTTTGTTTTGGATTATGGCACTATTAAATAAAAAACAAAAAGTTAATTCCTGTGAATTGCGTGTAGTGCTGTTCGTTTTAGAAAGCTGGTACAAACAGTCATAGAAAGATACTAACTTAATCAATTTTCCAGTCAGAGCGCAGAATATGATACTGTATAGCCAAAAATAGACTGCTAAAGAAAACTCTAGAGCGGGTTAGAAAGACAGGTTCAAAACACAAATTTGACAACGTTCGTTCAAAAATTCTGCAAAATTGAACGTTGGGGTAATTTCTTAAATTACTGAAGAGAGAGTATATTTCATGTGCTATTTTTTAAATTTGAACCAGCTTGCTCCTAGTTCTGAGAGGGAGCTGTACTAGAGATATTTATAACTACATCACTTCTTACAAAATTCCTGACTATATTCATTACTCAAGGATTCTACTTGAGACTGAAAACGTTTAGTGGAAGTACTAAAATATATTTTCCAGCAAGTCTATATTAGGAAAATACATGGTTCCATTTCCTCTACTATATTTATCAAACCTCTTAGTCCAGAGGTTTATTAAATAGTAGCCAATTGCCATTGTCTGCATGATTTGAGATAGTTTGTTGTATGAACTTAAGCTTATGAGAATCAATTAAAGAGCTGTATCCAAATATTTGAATACTTATCTTATAAATGATGGAACAAATGACTTCATGTTATAAGAAAAAAAAAAGATGTAAGACTAATCACTACGAAGAATTTCCTGAGGTTATGAGCTGTTCAGTAGTGGAACAGAATTTTTTTAAAGGAAGTAAACCGTGATTAGAGGTTTTTAAGTAGAACCTATCAATTCTTGCCCAGTAATGGATTTCCTGTACTGGCAAGGTGTTGGATTAAGTGATTTCCAGCATGATCATAAAATGTAATCTTGTTGACTTCATAAGTGTACGTTTCTGAATAAAAAGTAGATAGCATGCATCTTTCCTGACAAACCTTCATGGGTTTTAAAAGTAAAAAATAAAAGCATTTCTAGAATCACATTCCTTGATTCTAATACCAATTTTTTTGTCACACTGATCATATTGTATTGCTTTTTCAGATATTGAAGGTTTCCTCATCTGTCCTTATAACCTGTGTGATCATTCCATCCAATTATATAGTTTTTGTTGGGACATTCTTCTCTTCTGAATATTTTTACCTGCATTAAGTATTGATACCCTTCCTAGAACTAAAAGCTTTCTGCTCAAGCCTACTTCTGAACATAACCTTTTCAGTTTTTCATACAGTATTGTGCTTTCAGATTCCATCCATTCCAGTGATTTTTTTTTCCTTTGGGCACATTAAAAGTGATAATTTTGTGACATATTGGGAATAGTTCCACCTCAGGACTTTTGACAGTGTTTAAGAAATCTCATGTTGTGCTTCCTTATTTTACCCATTCTTCTCACATCAACAAGAGACACAGTGGCTTGGTGGTTGGGATACTATTAAACTATTACAAGTTTACAGCTTGGCAGTTTGAGACCCAAGTTCCAAGAGACGTAATGAGCTCCTATCACTTGTCCCAACTCCTTCCAACCTAGCAGTTTGAGAGTATGCAAATACAAGTAGAAGAATAAGTGTCACATATGAGCATGGGGAAAGATCTTCTGTATTTCACCATATGCTTTGTGTTGTGGCATAATGTTATGCTGGCTACATGACCACAAAAACATCTCTGGGCAACGCTGGCTCTTTGACTTAAGAAACTGATGACAACTACTCCCTAAAGTTGGTCACAACTAGTGGGGTAAAACCTGCAAGAACACCTTTTTTTACCTTTTCTCACATCAATTGCTAGAGTACGTGGTAGAATCAATGCATGTTTATGTTCTTCCTCTAATATATTTATCTAATTCTCATTTTATGAGAAATTACTGTCTCTGTTCCCTCAATAAGCTATGTTTCTTGTTTTTGTGTGTAGGCCTCTAACTTTCAACTTTTGCTATTTTTCTCAATAATTTTTCTTCTGTGCTTGGATCACACCTTGAAAAAAACACGCAAAGTGTATCTCATGTAGTTAGTTTACTTAATTTATCATCATCATCAAACTTTATTCGGTCAAAAACCAGCTTTTTGTGTAATTTATACCTTTGTAATTTCATTCCAGTTCATTTTCATAATTGTATAATTGACATTTATAGGTCTTTGGTGTCAGTTTACATAATTTGCATAAATAAATTTTCATAGATGTCATAAAATGTAAATTATGTAATTATACAAATTATATCTGTGTAAATTCAAATATAAAAGATATTTGCATTGAATATATAAAAATTCCCTCATTGTCTATTAAATCAAGATTGAGGACAAGTGTATACAGTCTTGTCCCATTGATCAGAGAGTAAAATAAGCTGGTAGAAGAAGTTCTGTCTTCAAGCTAAATTATGAAGCCCTAAAATTGGTAAAATGTCTTCTTAGAAGATCTCAAAATCATGCTTCTAGCATTCTTTTATAAACAAAGGATATTACTTCCTTTACATCCATACTACCTGGCAGCTAAACCAATTGAAGGTTTATTATTTTAGATGCTCTACAAATTCAGGAAAATATAATTACTGGACTTGCCCATCTCTGTGATACATCCTTACCCACCTTGTCTTATAATCTCATTCCTGAGAATGTTGCCCTCCATAAATGCTAAGTGTGACCTCTGAGAACAATATATTGCCCATCCTTGTGTTAATTTTCAAGTCTACTTTTATTTATTGTTTCATTTCTTGCGCTGTATAGATTTTCCTTTGCAAACATTCTAGGTAGTTTAACAAAAAGGTAACCTTTTAAATTTCCCAGGCAGTTTAATTATTTTTGTTTTATTTTGTAACAAGTCTTCTGTGATGTTGGCTCTGTTCTGGTGTCATTTTTTATATATTGTATTTTTCAAGATTTTTTTTACCTTTAAATTGCTTATATCTCTTTTTATTATTGTCATATTACATAATAATTCAAAATTAAATTTAAGGGAACTAAACTTAACCCAAAGGTGCTTCTCAAAATGCAACTAAAATGAATCAAAGTGCAAATGGGTGTGGAACCTTTATGAGACTGCTGAAAGGACTGTATTGTAGATCGAATAGGTCAGGGGTCTGCAAACTGAGGCCACATGCGGCACTTTCGGCCCTCTGCTGCAGCTCCCTGTAGGCTGATCCCACCACTGACTGGTCCCTGCCCTCCCATGCCCTGCCCTCCCCGTCACCCTTTGCCTGGCCTGAGAACGTAAGGGTGAGGTGTGGGATGGAGACTCGCTCCATATTCCAGAGCAGGAGGCAGCTGGGTGGGAATAAGTGATGTGAGTCATACTGGTTGTTAAATTATTGGCTCCCGGTGTTTTCTGTGGAAAACGGGTTCAAATGGCTCTTTGGGTGTTTAAGTTTGCAGAACTCTGGGATAGGTAATGTCACATCCCTCCCCCTTTGTTGAGAGGGGGCTTTTCAATTTTAATATAGATTGCCTCTTTGACCCTTCTTTCAAACCAGTGGTCCTCTCTGTCCAGAATGTGGACTTTGCCATCTTCAAAAGAGTGAGGTTTATCTTTCCGATGCAGTTCAACTACTAAATCTTGTCCTGATGGGTTTGTTCTCCTACGTTGTGCCATGCATATGTGAAATTGTTGTTTTGTTGCACCAATATACAGATCTGCACATCTCTCACTGAACTGCACAGCATATGCCACATTGCTCAGTTTGTGTTTTATCCTTGGAGTAGACAAGATTCTGCCTTTTTATTGGGTTTAAAGTGTGTACATATGTTGTGTTGAAAATCCTTCTGAGCTTTTCAGATATTCCTGCAACGTATGGAATGACAACGTTGCTTCGTTTGTTGTTTTCTTCTTTCCTTCCCTTCCCCACCGGTCAGCCAGAACTGAAGAAGCTTCTTGAATGAAAAGCGAAACATCTTCAAGGAAAAAAAACCAAGAAACCCAATTGCGTTTTGAAAAGCACCTTTGGTACAATCATGGCCTGGATGATTGAGAATCCCCATAGGCAGAATTAAACTTGTTAGTAAGAATTTGGGATTAAAGTTTCAAAGCAAATATATCTTGGCATATGGCAAACTTTTAGAACTTTTTCTAAAAATTGGTACTGCAAATAAATAATTTCCTGAAATGTATATCTGGTGATAAAGGCTTTAAAAACAAGGCTCTAAAATTGTCACTCCATGCTGTTGAGATGAGCACTATATAAATCAAATAAATAAATAAAATTACATTAAATTAAGAAAACTTCATCACCATGCAACAGTTTAAATTGTAAACTAGTTAAGTACTTTAGATTTGCCTTAAAGTATTTTTTAGATTCAATTTTAAATTAAATACTCTGATTTTAAATACTTAAGAACAAATCATCAGTGAAACTGTTTACTTCAATTAAGGCTTATTTGAAAATAGATCTGTAACTTACATTAAGAAAGAGCTATCATTGTAATTAAGATTAGTGTACAATAAACTAACATTTGTAGCAGAATTTTGTGCTGGAAAAAGGCAGGTTGCATTTTTTACACAAAACTTTATAATATTAGTAAAAAAATAAACTATCATCTAGACATTCTGTCACTATTATGCTCTTTTGAATAGAATGCACTGCTATTTTCATTTTCTGTACTTTTAAAAAAATATATGCCATATATGCTTTGAGGCAGGCAAAGCAATATTGGAAGTGACAATATAATAACGTTCTTGGACCCCCCCTGTGCCAATGAATAATACTGTATATGAAAATAACTTCATTTTTTAAAAAACGGGTATTTGTTTTCTCCCCTTTCCATTTCCTTTTCCAACAGCATTACATTTAAAATAGCGTCTTACATTCTAATACCATTTGTGACTCAGGGAAAAGTTAAATTCTAAATGGTAAGTGTGATACATAAAATCTGTAATTAAAACAGTCTGTATCCAAATTGAACTAGTAAAATCATCACCAAGTACATTACATTCTAAAGATTATACATGAAATTCACAAAGTAATATCTCAGCAATTTACAATATTTAAAACATAGATATACCTAATATAACTTTTAATAATTAAAAAAATTAATAAAAGTCTTTTCTTTTTTGAAATAAATGTATGTTAAAATAACGTTTGAAAAACAATATCCTAGAAGGCTACTTTTGTTAAAGATGCTTCATGATTGATTGCATAGAGTCTCCAATTGCTAATCAACCTTCCTGATTAGATGTTTTAATAATAGTGGAATGATTATTTAAATACTTTATAAAATATATTATTTAATTTCCAATTTTCAGGAATTCTTTGAACATGCAAAAAAGCTCTGGGATGATGAAGGAGTAAAGGCATGCTTTGAGAGATCAAATGAATATCAACTGATTGACTGTGCACAATAGTAAGTACCACTTCTAGGAGAATCCTTCTAAAAATGTGTTCTCCCTTTTATTACTGGAAACCAGTGGAAATATCTATAAAGTATTCCTGTGTCTGGAGTTCTGTCTTCAAAAGCAAAAGAAAATAATTACCATTGTAATTTTGTCTGAATCATTCATTTAACTAAAAAGTCTAACCGCCTTTGTTAATAATTACCGTTACTGATACTAGCAGTATATAAATTGTAATGTGCTTTTGTTTACATAATATAGATTCAGTTTTCAGTTATAACACTCTTCAAAGTCCTTTGATTTAAATAAGATTGCATATGTATGTGTAATAGTTTGGTTTCTTTTCTTTCAGCTGATTTGAAATTTTAATTTGTATAGAAGGGCATGTTAGTATATAATAAATAGAGGATTCATTATGGATGGAAAAACCTGCAGTCCACCTTTATTACATGTGCTTTAGATAACACATCTCATAAAAACATGGATGGAAAAACATTTCCTTCTAAATAAGAAAATTAGGCAGTTTCACGTTATTGAACACTGGAAAATATCTAATACAACATATAAACTGTAAAATATACTGAAATCTTTTAGGGGGGGAAATAACAAAAAACATACAATAACGCGGTTGCATAAAGATGCACTTCCTTGAACTAACACTTTGTTGAAGTTTTAGTTTCTCTTGTCTCAGAAATGAAAAACAAATATTAAAATCTCATTAAAAAATAAATTTTCCATAATATTATTGTCATCACTTGTGTTATTGCTAATTACTGAAAGAACTAGCTGATGTGGTTTAAACTAAAATAAGCATAAACTAGTTATTTATGCTTGTTTAAGTCTCATTCTTATGACTAAAATAATGGATTGTTTGCATAGCTGTATGAATATTTTTTAAGATACATTATCCCCTACTACTAATATTACTGTGAGGTAGTATACTTTGTTAAAATGGTGCATTAGGATTATGCTGTTTTGTAGCTATTGTGAATACCAGAGATTTTAAATTGTTCACAGTTGCCAGGGATGTTGGCTATTCTCATTCGTTGCTCAACTATTCACTTAACAATCTATAGATCTACTGTAGGGATTAAAAAGATATAAGCATTTTAACACTTTCCATTTCCCTGCATAATGGTGAAAAACATTATTTTGGCTTGGTCCTACCAATTTTCAAGAACTGTCTTTTTAATTGTTTATGTTTAATTTAACCGGGGGTGGGTGGGGAGGGGGGAGTGATATTCTAGGCCCAGGATTCATAAACTGCTCTAAAATCATCGTGATGGAATACATCCTAATGCAGCTATGCATATGCCTCTAGAATTTGTTTTTTTCTTTTTCCTTTAGTTTAGATTAATGGATACAGATGGTCTCTTTTTCTGGGAATTTACATTCACCATTGGGAAAGTGATTCATGGTCTTGTGTCTTCTTCCTCTTTGGATAGAAGACAAAAGATTCACTCATTTTTCCTTATCTCTTGTTTAGCAACATCTATGGAAATTTTAAGCATGGTACAGATACTAAGAGGCCAGCAGTCTGTTAAATTATTTTTAAAAGTCTATCATCAAAAAATCTTGAAGCTTAGCTTTTTAAAAATTGTTTTGTTGTGTTTCAAGAAAATGTGCCTGTAACTTTGTGTTTGACAAGGTATGACATTTGCAGGCAAAGTGTAAGAATACAGTGTTTTTCCACTCTTAAACACTGCAATTGTGATTAGAAATTCTTTATTACTTTATCCATATCATTAAAAGACAGAGCTGTGAGAAACATTAATAAGCATTCTCTTTTTGTATGTAACTGACTTAGTGCAGACCTCTAAAATATCAAAGTGTATACCAAGCAACATTGGCAGTGCTTTGGATTTGTAGAGGTACCGTAGTTGCTAGGTTCTTGTCTATCAAGGTGTTTTGACTCAAGAGAGTTTGACTT
>JANHFR010010508.1:133283-143865 GCA_032468015.1 Mimophis mahfalensis | reverse complement strand
CCCACCCCCTTGTTGAGGTTCCTCCATTTTCACATCTTTTTAAACAATACTGTTCTCTCTTTATAATACTAAAATGGAACCTCGGGTCAAGACCGTAATGTGTTCCAGGACTTCAGTCACAAGGGGATTTGGTCATGACCAGAGGCAAGACTGACTGCGCATGCGGGGCAGGAGAAATCGCTGCAGCAGGGGACATGGCCATGTTTGTATTTGGTCACCACCCAAAGATGTGTTTGCGACCAGAATCCAACATTTTGTGGATTTTTTGGTCAGCACCCGAATTGGTCGCGAACAGAAGCATTCATGACCAGAGGTTCTACTGTATATTTAAACATCCATTACATTTCTCCATACAATGTGTTTACTGACCCCTGTTAAATCATCACTATTTTAGTATTTAAAATATTACTCAAAATCTACCATGTTTCCAAAATCTCAATTTTCTTAAAAATATTGTTTAAAAAAATCTCAATTTTCTATAAACACCAATAAAACCATTTGTTAATAAAACTCAATCACTCCCAGGATTATATCTCCGAGTCCCCTGAATTTGTAATCGTAAAAACTATGAGTTCCAATATAATTTTTGCCCTTTGTTAATCATGTTAGTACATTTCGGTATGCCTAATCAGAGTCTTCTACTTCCTAACCTGATATATATGATATAATAAATTATATTATGTATATATGTATTGCTATTTTCCCAGTTTATCCATTACTTTTTGATACAATCATAGTATTACAAAATTTTATATCTCTATCCGTCATCTCTTGGCCTTTTTAAAATTCCATCATTTATTGATTTTTTGATGATTCTTTTATATTTCTCTCTTAGGATCCTGTATTTCTTTCTAACATTTCTACACAGATTGAGTGTTCCCTCTGCCTTTCCCCTTATCTCCTGCTGCTGCATCATTTGGATACCCATCCATAGACCTTTCATTATTTTTGGGAAGTTGTCCTTTTTTTCCTCTATACTAAACTTTTCGGGGCTTATTCAATTCTTAGTATTTATTGTTATTGTCTTTTCGTTCTATTTTTTTGTAGCTTATTTTGATTTGTCTCTCCCCACCCATCTCCTTCTGATTTCTCATCTATCACCTGAATATTTTGTTCATCTTTTCCCACCATTTGTTGAGGGTCTTCTACTCTCACTTCTTTCTTTAAATGATCTCATCTCCTTATACTTCTGTCATACTTTCACAAAAACTTTTAACCAATCATTAGCATTTATTTATAGAACTCTATTGTCTCCTGTTGATTCATTTTGAAACAAATTAATATATTAAAAATTACTCAATGTATCTTTAATGTTCCAGTATTTCAATATCTAAAAACTCCAAAAGAATAAATCATTAGTAAAATTTATCAATCCCAAAATTATTCCTCTAAAACTTCTGGGTTTCTAGTCCTTAGAAGTGATAAATTTTACTTTACAGACTTTGTAATTTCCAGTTTACTCCTTCCCAATTGTCCAGATTTTAAAGTTGTATCTTTTCTTCTTTTTTTCTCTTCTTTCAATGAACAGTTCAAAAAGTTTAGTTTTTATGGTTCAATTTCATCTTCAGACAACTCAGTAAATATTTTCAGGTCTCCTAATTGTCTGCAATGATAAAATCAGGTCAGATAGTTTCCAGCTGTTGTTTTTGTTTTTTTCTTCTTTCAGCACTTTCCTTCAAATTTCTCACTTTGCAGTAATCTTCTTCCTCCAGTAGATTGCTGTCCTGCTCCCAATTCCAACCTTTATCAAAGTGTAAGTCAAAACACCTTACTGTCATCCATTCAGGGAAGTTAAAAATGAAGTTTAGAAAAACATTTTCTCCCAGTAGTCACTTTTCACAATGTTGTTCAGTTATTTCCAGTCTTTCTTTAGTTTGAAACATCCTTTGAATATTTCTTTTGTCTGAATCTTTAATCTCTTTCTCTTTAATTTTTAGTCTTTAATCCTTCTCCATAAATTCAATCACCGCTTACTATTTGGAGGTTATTTTTTTATAATTTTCAGTTTGGGTTAAATCAGGGCTAGGGAACCTTGGCTCTTTTATGGCTTGTGGACTTCAACTCCCAGAATAGCGGGGCTCCACTATTTTCCAGCCGTTGCCGTTGTGACATCAACTATAAATCCAGTTGCCTATTCTTTCTTGTGACCATTTATGCTCTATGGGTGAGCTTCAGCTTCTTGAATAAGGGCACAAGTCATACAAACTCTTATCTAGGACTTAACCTAGTCATCTGCTAGACTAGAGTGACATATGTGGTTTCTGCCCTATGCTCCGACCTAAACTCCAAAAGAAAAATCTACTTCCTCTAGAATAGTCTGCAACTGAAATGAAAGCACTGTCTTCAATAACTTAGGTCAGCAATTCTTACATTTAAAAATATACTTTTAAGAGGATATATCTTTAGAATATCTGTATCAAAGAATAAAAGCTATATCGTTCACATTTTTAAAAAGGTTCTTAGCATTTTATGTAACCCTTAAGAGTGTGATAAGTGTGATAAGATCAATTCAAACAATTTATTTAAAATGCTGTTAAAAACTATCTGACATCCTCTTGTTTGAACCTAAATCCTAGATAACATCAGATGTTGTCATAGTCATCTCATTGAGATCTGCGCCTATGGAGTCCAACCCTAAACAAATATGAGCTATTTTATACACAAATTATTTAGCAGATATATCATAGGCTTACAGATAAATCATCTTGCTTATCTATCCCCAGCAAGAGATAAATCATCTTAGTAGTTTAAGATGGGTCCCCAACCACCCAAGCCCATGGCCCCCTACCGGGCTGTGGTCCATTTGGAACTGGGCCGTATGAATGGCTGGCCAGTGTACATGTTCAGCTCAATTTGCACAAGTGGCGGGCCAGCTGCACTTGCACACATGATGGCTGGCACACACATGCATATCCCAGCCCACCTCTTGCACAGGCTGGTTCCCCCGCCCCCCGCCACTAGGTTGCCAAGCCATCAAGTTTGGGGACCACTGGTTTAAAAGCTGTTAAATAATTTTTCCCCTAATTTTATTCTCTCAATAACTCTGTAAGGAAAAATGGGCTGAGAATATAGCCCTAAGTTATTGTTTTAACAATGACTTCCTGGACATATCACACACATTCATTTTCAAAAAAAGTTCCACAAATCTAAGTTATAAAGTAACCCTGAAATACCTTCAGATTAAATAAGCCATAGTTTGAGCTAAACATAGGTCCCCAAGTTCAAACATAAAGCACTACAATTAGTTTAAAATCAGAATCAATTCCTTCTATTTTCCACTTTAGATATATGCCTCCAGAAGACAAAGAAAACAGATGAACTTAAGTACCTCATTCACATTCACTTATGGAATGCTAAACCAGAGTTAAAGCATTGCATTAAAATCAGTCCTAAATTTATTTTTTAAAAAAGAATAAAAAATATACAAATTATGCGAAATGAAAAATGGGTAACAGTCATGATTTTATTGCACAAATTAAGAAGTTACTCTGTTGAGAGTTTATTTCTCTGTGTTTACTCAGTATACTTTAATAATAATCTTGATTAAGCACGTTGTTTCCATAAAGTTGTACGAGGATTGCCAGCTGTCAACGTTGATGTAAGAGTGATCCCATAAGTGGAACTTAACTGTTTTAAACACTTTTCATAGTGGGCATTCAGCTTTATGGCTTCTTGTAGAGCATATTTTAAATCTTCTATTTCATCAAAGAAATCCTGAAAAGTTATGACACAAAATATTTCACTTGAATTCTACTTCGGAATTAGATACTTTGTCTCAAGCTTTGTTCCTTGCTACAAAGATTTACATCCTCTCTTCAAATAATCACAATATTTGCTAATTGAAGAAATTGTTATCAGATCCTATAGCTGCAATAATGAATCCTACATTTGTAATAATGAATTACAACTCCTGCCCTAGCACTAAATCCTTAATTATAGAATTCAGTGTTTTGTTTTAATAAATTGTACTAAATTGTAATAAAATCAGTTAAAATAATGAACTCAGATGACCATATTTCTAATTTGTTTTATGTATTTGTATTAAATATTGTATTAAGTAAAAATGCCACTAATAAACAGGCATATACAAAGAATGAAGACTATTGCTAAGCACATTGAATTGTGCTTCTAAAGACTGTAAGCCGCCCTGGGTCTCCAGAGAAGGGTGGCATATAAATTGGAATTTAAAAAAAAATACAAAGACATAAATACAAAGACATAAAACCAATTTCCTTTCTACAGATAAAGGATAGTGTCCAAATCAAATGCTGTATACAATATCTCTTAACAGATATATTACAATCTTAAAATAACAAGTTATTTGAAAATAGAATTGACTGTACATAGAAGAAAGGATTATACATTTACAACTTTTTATTATCCATCTTCATATTATAATTTATAGCAGGAGTTCATCCTATACATATCACATCCCGTACTTAGAAGTTTTCAAAGAACTGTCTTAAATACACAGAATAATATATTTAACAGACGACTGTTATCTTCAATCCATAGATACATACAAACAGGCAAAGAGCATTACACATTCTTAAATAAGTCCCTTCTTGGAAGGGGGAGCATTACTTAACCTATCCCTATCTACTGACCAGCAAAACCAAAGCTTCTAGAGCACAATCACAACGTAATAATGCATAAAACTTTATCTCCCATAGCAGACATTTTCCATTTGCAAATGGGAGATTTTTAAAAAGAACCCACCTTATCTAATGCAGCAAGCTCATTTTTCAACATTCTTCTTTCTTTGGAGAGTGTTTCATTTTCCATCTTCAGTCGCTGTGTCTCAAAAAGCAGCTGGTCTAAAGTACAATAAGTAATCTCTTTAAAGTCACTAAAAGATAAAAATTATGATCTTATTCTTCTTTATCTTAGAATTGTTTTCACTTCTGAAAAATCACGTTTTCCTCTTGGAAACTTTGTCACTTTTAAGACCTGAGAATACAGTATTTCAATTTCTATTTTATGGTCTTATCATCCATCATCTGATTTTATTTGCTGAAGAATCAAGGTATCTTACAGAGAATTCAGAATAATGAGACAGTCAAAGGAAATGCAGCTGGGAAAAGAGAAAATCTCAAGGCGCTGGAAACCCTAGATCTGCAAGCAGTGGTATAAAGCTGTTGTCAGTCTAAAAGTCTTTGGCGGGATGGGGAAATGTTAACACTATGAAGTTTAATGGTGTGGTTAAGCAACCACAATATAGACCAGGACACTGTGAGTTCTAGTCCTGTCTTCAGCCAAAAACTACCAGCAAGTCCTTCCCTTTGTTTTATGGGTTTCTGGCCCAAGCACAGAAAAATTCTTTACAACTCCCTACAGTAGTAAAGACCTGTTTATATATAATGCAGGGGTCAGAGAAGTAGTACAGATAATATCGGTTAAAAAAAAATGATGTTGCTCAGCAACAGCAGTTACAATATTAGCACAGAAGATATGTACCAGATTATAATTTAAAAATCTATTCAGAATTGCGTATCATTAATTTATTGACAGCGCTTTCTATAATAACACTTCTCTAGTGATACTTATCTCCTCTACACAACCCTCCTTAACAACAATAAGCATTCATATCATTCTAAATTTAATTTTCTAAATCAGGGATGGGGAACTATGGCGACTTGCTGCTGGCTCAGGAATTCTGGGAACTGAAGTCCGTATGTCATAAAAGGGCCATAGTTCCCCACTTCTACTCCAAATAAAAGTGACTACCCAAAATATAATTATGGTACCTCTTCATTAAGCCATGTTTGCATCTTAATACAAAGTGTTTTTAATTGCTTTTGGGAGTGGGAGGGGATTAATTATATGCATTTTCAATGCAAGAACAATCTAATATTCAAACTACTGGATTTCAATTTATAGACACAGAGGTATTACCTTTGGCTCAAGAGCTACATATAAGCTATCAAGGAATCAAGTGCAGCTCCTTAAATCCTGTGGATCCTGCTGCCTTGCCCCTTCCTTTCTAAGAATATACAGTATATCTCTCACTGTACAAAGTATGTGTAGATGTAGAGGTGAAATTTTTCCAAAATATGACCACAGTATATGTACACTCATCCTAAGCCTCACATGCTATCTTTATCAGCTCATGAACAAGACTAGAAATTTTCCATTTCCCTTTTTTAAGTAAACCATACTTTAAAATATTTCTACAATACAGTACAGCAAAAATATCTGTAATCTTTATTTTTTTTCCCCTCTTATCACTGTCAGTTGGTATAAATCCCCCCCCCACACACACCCAGTTTAGCAGCAGAGAATTGAGAACAACAATCTGAACTGAGAAAGCATCAGTCTGTTTCTGCGTCTCTAAGATTGTGCCCGTTATAAGCACATTCATTCTGTTTTGAATGTTTGTAAACAAACAATGGTTTTTGTAAATCAAAATTTTCCACATTCAGATAAAAGACAAAACAGCCCCATCTCATCTTAATTTACTCATAGGTGAGAACATGTCAAAAGATAACACAAGATCAAGAGCCAATGAAGCAGATATATGAGGGAAAAAAGTATTACCTAAATATTTGCAGGAACAGCTTCCCTTCTTTTTGCACATACATTTGTCAGATGACATTCTCCTCTGAAGTGAAACAAATTTTTCCTTTTTTTTATATTCCAAGGCATTTATCTTTTGGTTTGCTAAATGAAGTTGGTGTTCCAGATCATTAATTTTACCCTGTTTAAATAGTTGAACAACTTTAAAGAACAAGAAAATGAACACATTCTTAAACATACTAGGGAAGAGCAATTGGGGCATCAATTCAGAATTATGTTTTTAAAAACCTGCACCAGAAGTTAGAAATAAATATGTGATTTAAAGAGTCACTGTCCTATTTAAACAAAGCTTGGAAATGATAAATGCCAGTAACATATTTTTGCAAAATGGCATGCATTATAAGGCTGCCTCCTTCATGGGGTGATATGAGATTAAAGCAACTGCATGGCAAGAAGGTAGAAAAAAAGGTTACAAGTCAGATTTGTCCTGCAATTAGGTTCAAGGGCAAAAAGCCTTTCTTAAACGCGCACATGCGCACATACACACACACACACACACACACTTTTTAAAAATAAGACAGGTATCATAAAAACAAAATGCAAAATTAAATTATCCTACATCATTTCAATCCAAATGATTATCATGTTAACTTAAAAAGGGAAAGTTTATCACTGTTCTTTCAGTATATGAAAGAATTATAATTCAAGAGCAGAATGCCATAAACGTTGTCTGTATGCAGATACTCCATGACATTGCCATTAAACTTTAATAGCAGTGCTGGACAGAGATACAAGTGACAATTTCTTATTAGAATGAAACAACTAAATGAAAAACAGACCAGTAAATGTATCTTGCAATATGCTTATGAAACATACAAAAATACAGTACTACTATTCTATATATACAGCATTCTGTGCACCTTTGGTGTTTAGTCATGCTGCCCACATGACCACAGAGACGTCTTCGGACAGTGCTGGCTCTTCAGCTTTGAAACAGAAATGAGCACCGCCCCCTAGAACTGGGAAAGACTAGCACATACGTGCGAGGGGAACCTTTACCTTATTCTATATATACCAAACACATTTTTAAGTTTATGTCAAAGTGATCAAATGATTAAAGCTTACAGACAGAATTGCAACTGTTTCATTTTGTCTTTGATTTGTTTTGACTTCTTTATTGTACCTTTTCTTCAGTTCATTATACATCTGAAGTACTCTGGAACCAAAAGTAGAAGAATCATTAGTTTTCCAAAAATGAATATCTATACCAGGGGTGTCAAACTCAATTTCATTGAGAGCCGCATCAGGGTGGTGTGATCTAGGTGGGACCAAGGTGGATGTGGCCAGGATGGGTGTGACCAGCTCGACATCACTTGTATTGGGGGCGCTTATGGTGGCCCGAGCACTGTGCCAGCAAAAACGGGCTCCCAAGCTCCATTTTTGGCTACGATGGCCTCCTGCAACCCTCTGCCAATGAAAACAGGGCTCAGGAGGACCGTATGCAGCCCTCCCTAGCTCCACTTTTGCTGCCAGAGGCACTATGGGCTGGTCCTTCGCTCTTTCCAGAGCAGCCCCACGGGCCAGATCTAAGCACCCCATGGGTCCCATTCAGCCCCCCAGGCCTTCTGTTTAACACCTCTGATCTATACAAATGTTCACTGAAAAAGAATGGAAGCTATTTATCTGTTTTAACCACAGTGATGGCTTGGTGGTCTGTCTAGACTGAGCTCACCACAGCTTCCAACTGGTAGAAGTTCCTGCTTCAGCACCTCTCTCACGTAATGCAAGAATTGCTTTCTTATACATGGCTGAGTCTCTGAATGCCTGGAATCATCTTCCTGCAGTATCAGTAATCTATACTGAACAATTCACCACATTTTGGCTGCTTCCAATTAATAGGGGTTCTGTGTAGGATCCCCATTGTGGACTCCCTTGTGCTTGACATGTTGAACTGTGCCCTTCAACATCTTTTCCTTCAATAGATTGTTGCAGTAGTCTCCAACCTTTTTGGCTCCAACCAGGGACCAAACAATTTTCCCATGCACCGAGAGGGGGAGGAAGAGTGTACAACCTAGATTCTTCACATGCACAGTTTACACTAGGGTTTGTGCTCCTATGAGAATCTCATCCCAGATGATCTGAGATGGAGATGAGGTGGTGATGCTAGCACTGGGGAGCAGCTGCAAATACAGATGAAGCTTTGCTTGCTCACCCATTAGTCAACTCCAGCTTTGTGGCCCAGTTCTTAACAAGCCACAGACTGGATTGGGGACCACTGGCTGTTGCATATCCATGGTTCTTTTCCTCGCTTGTGCACTGCACAAACAATGGAATGGGAGTATAATGAGCCCACTGGTGTCCCATTGGGAGAAAGAAAAAAGCCATGCATCTGCTGCAATCCATTGGTCCGGCAATGGACCAGTAAAATATCAAGGGATTTTTTTTAAAAAACTGAGCATTTTATTAGTAATATGGTAATGTTATACTATAAAACTTTATTTTTATAACTGTAGATGATTCTTCTTTGGAAGCTTTCTATTTGGCAACATGTATTTCAAAACATGCACCACAGATATAAGTTGTTCTATCATCTGTTATAAAAGGGGGAACTAGCAGAACATTTTTATGCAGTCAAATAAAAGAATATCATGTACGTTACCAACTGGTTCAACACTGAACAGGAAATAACTCAAAGATGGATCCATATACTTATGGATAAATGTATAAGGTTGTAGTGTCATTAAAAGCTTTTGTTTGCAGAGAACATTGTTGACTAAGAACCCAAATTATTTGCTAAAAAGTATGTGTGACTTGGGTTCCAAAACTCACCTGGCATATTCCTTTACTACTTCATGTTCCTTGTGATGAACCCCATCACCTTTATGGTATAAGTGAAATTCTGTTTGAATCTGCACACTAAAATAAACAGCCAATAAAATAAAATAAAAGCTCTTTCTTCAGATTAAATAAATATTACTAATGTGATAGGGCTTTTATCTAGCCCTCCTAAAAATTCAGTAAAGCTGAGAAAGAATACTAAAATTATTTTTTTAATCTCAAAGAAAATAAATGCCATCTATTAAAAAAAACACATAATCAGAAGAAAAAGACATGGATAGTTATGTGATCATACACTGAAGTATAGACTAGTCTCTAACTTGATAATCTGCAACTACCGTATATTCTCATTATGCCTAGGCATTTTAGGCCAATGGCTACTCTACATTAAGATGATCGGAGTTGTAAAGCTAGCCTTCCGAGTTGTTAAACTAGCCTTCCGATTTAGGAAGGATAGTTTAAAATTCTCCATATTTTCCAATTTAAGAAGCCTCTGCCAGTTTCTCAAACTAATTTCAATTCTCATACATATGATTTCCATTTACTGTAACTCCACAACCCCAAGTTCATCCCCCAAGTTCGTCTTTCTGAAAGTAAACATTCTTCAGTAAAATCTATTTATTGGACATAAAGGATATCCTACCAAGTCAGGCAGAGAACCCAGTTCCATTTGCCTATATTCTGCAAAAACCAAGAATCCTTTCATCCTTTAATGAAAGAGCCTTTCATTAAAATAACAAAAGTACTAATCTGGTCTTGCAAATGTCACACTATGTCCTAATTACAAGCCAAAACCTTTCAAGAATTGGGGCTACAACCTGTACAAATATTAATTATTTATAAGACCAACTGAATCTATCAAGTATTAGTAAATTATGCTAAAATATTGCGCTGGATAATATAAAGATATTTAGCTGATTGTTTAATCATTATATTTCTATATGAATTCTTAAAAAAACCTTTAGGAAAGAATGTCTAAAAGTGTGGGCTGTGGCCCTCAATTTAAACTCATTCACCAATGATTCTATGTAAGCTTGAATCAAATACTGCTTTAATCAAGAAACCAACAGATGAGAAGATAAATTTTATACATATTAGACTACTGAAATGTTAGATTCTAAAGAGTCCTGCTTAGAGTATAGCTATTCTTACCTCCTCACTAACACTCTCACAAACCCCGATACCAATCATCCTACTCACCATTTCCGTCTGCGGTGCAGCCGTAGGA
>JANHFR010010508.1:87968-120732 GCA_032468015.1 Mimophis mahfalensis | reverse complement strand
ATTTATTTATTTTTAATCCCATTTATATGCCGCCCTTCTCCGGAGACTCAGGGCAGCTTACAATCTGTTTAAGCACATTTTGCATGTGTTCCTGTATGCCCTATTGAATTTACTAATCTGTTCCTAAAAAGAGGCCAGCTTTCTCAGCCCAGGAACTTTTTTGCTGATTAATGCCAAATTTATACAGGACAAGATCTCCGCAATTTGGTTGTGGACGTGCATGCAAACCTGATATGCTCACCTGGAAAATGTTTATAGTATTGGAACCTGGGTTGGAAATCTGCTCTGTCATGTCCAGGTCCTGCATTAGCAAGTGATCAATAGTAGGTGATTTGGGTAGAAATGATTGTCTGGAATTAATAGTGACCAGAGGGTCTGGTCTGGAAATGACGAGTTGTGCATGCCTATTTGTGATTTTGGACAACAGGGCAATTAGAAACTTTTCTTGTGTAGTGCATACCTTGCTGCACAGCAGAGTGTTTTTGTGACCTCTTGGAATTTATTGGAGAGCAAGAGGTAGAAAGCTTTTCATTTGGGAAACTTCTGCCTCCAAGGGGAGATTCCATCAGACTTCATGACAACTCCAGGCAGTCTTGGTGCCGTACTAGATACGGTGTTCATCTACAAGCAGTTGACATATCATCTGATAATGGAAGATACTGATTAAATCTTTGCTGTAGTTAGATTGCTCCCTGTATGTTATGAATCTCTTCGTTGCTAAGATGATTTGCAGGATCATAGGACCTACAGTATTTGGCAGTCTGATCCACAGCCTAATGAATCTAAATGGATTCCAGAGAGCACTTAGGGATATCCTCAGTAAGCTGGTACAGTAGATTGTTCTTTTGAGTGCCTGAGCAATTTTTGGAAAATTGTAACCAGAGCACTTAATGAAATAATCTCCAACCAGTCGCTTAATTCCATATTTTATGGATGAAATCCTGCCCATCCTGGACTACTCCTGTGTGCTAGTTCTGAGGGATGAGGTGGCAGAAAGACATACCTAGAGTACTAGTGGACAAAAACCAAGAGCAGGTTAGACTAGATACAAATAAGTGTTCATATTTGGGATTACACTGTATGAATAAGTATGGCAAAATAATGCTTCTTATTGCAATTACAGATTGTGCCTCTACAGCCCTTGAATGGGTGCTTGCATTCTTTTGAGGAGCACAAAGCAAAATGCTCTCTCAGAAAGCCGCGTGAGATTCTAGGGCGGGATTTCATACATAAAATTGCTTCAATTTCCCGTGGCTTGGATTTTGCACAGAATGGGTCATGATTGGATTAGCTTTTTGAGCATAATTGAGATTCACTTCAGCTTCTTAATTCTGAACAACTGTACAGGATGGTCTGTGGAAAATGCTCTATCACATGGTTGTCCAATATTTTGACTTGCCTGGGCCACATTGAGTTAAGAGGAATTGCCTTGGGCTGCATATTAAATATATAATATAATATACTGTATACAAATAACAAACTTAGAAGTGATCTAGGATTTTGTTTCTTTATCCTGTGAATTTAACAACTACATAAATCTTCTGGAAAAATTAATCCATTGGTTCAGGATGCAGGATCACCAGAGTGTTGATTATATCCAATTATACATGTAACATTGGTTGGGCTGAGGATGCAAGTCCTGACTCCTTGTTTGGAGGCTGTTAGAATTTGGACCTGGGGCGGAGGGGTGGGATGACAAACCAAGATTGAATCCCTGTAAGACAAACACGCTACTTGTCCAGAAACCATAAATGATTAATACACCCCAGTAATGACTCAAGATGGGGAGACACTCAGTCTAAAGGAGCAGTTCAGTGACTTGGGGCGTCCTACACTCACAGTTACAACTATATAAGCAAGAAGAAGCTGTAGTTGGAGGAGGGTTACTTAGATTGGGCTGGTACATCAGTTATGGACTTACCTGGAGCGTGATGCCCTGGCAATGATCATCTATGTCTTCATCACATCTTAAACAGAGCATTACAATGGGTTTTCAGGTGGTTGTCTTAGAAAGCTACCCCAACTGTAGTTGATACAGAATGCAAACACCTTTCTGCAAGTGGATGAGAGCTTCTAGTAATCTAGTAGTTTTCTAAATACAATTCAAGGTGCTGTTTTTAATCTGTAAAAGCTTGTATTGCATGGTTTCAAGACAGCCGCAGGACCACCTACTTAAGGTAGGACTGACTTTATTTATTCATCCTGATGGGGAATACTGAGAATTTTCCCCTCACATGTGAGTTTAAAGGAGGGAATAGGCAAGAGATGATGCTTTTCTGAGTGTGTCCCAGTGTTAGCTCAGGAGTTCCCAACCATAACTTCCCTGATCGCCTTTAAGACTATCCTATTTCACAGTTCTCTAAATCTCAAATTGGGAATGGGTGAATTTTGAAACCATATTTATGCTTTTATGTAGCTTTGTAAATGGCCATGAATCCAGAATGTCATAAATAAATATGCCTTGTTTGAAATCTGTGGGAATATCACTGTGTCAAGTAAATTATCTGTAAACTCACAGGATTTCTTTTAAATAAGAATTTTAAACAAAGATTACAGCTCAAGCATTTATTTTACATTCCATAACAGATGCTTTCAGTCATGCTTAGCTTCTCCTTGCTGTTTTAAAGACATTCCTTTTTCCTTGAGTTTACTTTAAAAATATTTCTACTTACATGCCTTTAGAACAGAATTTATAATGTAAGTCATTTCTGGATATTCTGCAATGGTAATTTTTGCCTGAATTAATGTTTACTTCAAAAGAAAGTACAAAGGATTAAAAGATAATATTTGGCAGTATAAAGAGAAGCAAAAAATGAAGAAATTATAGGGCTTGTATTTTTGTATCATGTACTGTATGTTCTATTTGGCCCATTTTTCTAGGTTGCTAGAAAACTATCTACGTATGTAAAAGCTTTAGCAGAAACCAAAATTATTTTTACAGTAACAATATCCATGGTACAGACTGTATAAAATTACAGCATGTCACTTATACACTCATTAAGGACCAAGTTCTGGATTCAGTTCAATCTTAATTTAACCAGTTTAATTTGTTTTAACTCAATTTAAATAAGTCAAAAGCAGTCCATTTTATGCAGTTGTGATAGTGTGCAAAATATTTTCTTCTGAGAGTTCTTGTTAAAAATAATGTGTGATTGAAACACTAATATAGCAGTTACTGATTTCACAATATATGTACATTTATACAGTGACAAAGTGTTAACATCCTAATTGTGAGGCAAAAATCTGGTATCTAAATGCAGCCATTGATGAAGAAAATTTAACAGAAAAATAAGGCAGTTATGTTAATCAACACCAGAATCTTCTTGAATAAAATACTGTATTTTACACGTGGTATCATTTTAGAAGTTACTGTGAGCACAACTAAGAATGTTATCACTTATTTCTATTGAGAATTTAATGCAGTTTTTCAGAAATAATGGAAAAAAATCTGTAAAATAATATATAATATTTTCTTTCTAGATTATTAGAAAAGCTCTTACTGAGGAAAAGCAAGTATCTACCAAAACATCTGCAGTAGATCTTGTAACTGAAACCGATCACTTGGTGGAAAATTTAATTGTTTCTGCACTGAAAGAAAAGTTTCCCTCTCACAGGTATGTCTGGCCATGGTATTATTCTACTGCTGATGTTTTAAATGAATGAAAATCATAATTATGTGAACAGATGTGCTTCACAAATAATATATTTGAATAAAACAAGCATATTTCATATGTAGAAACATTTTCTGGAGAGTATAGATTGGCAATAGCCACCTATCAAATATAGCTCTGGATGTATTTTGTTGCCACATAAATGATCTGGTACTTAAACATAGAATTAGGCTTCACGAGCTCTCTGAACCTGGATCATAAATTGTGGTTAAGGTAGTTTGCACAAATGGTCTGTTTTGCTTTGTTTTAGTGCTTTTAAGCTGCTTCAGTTATATTTTATTTATTTTTATTTTAATCCCATCTATATCCCGCCCTTCTCCAAAGACTCAGGGCGGCTTACAATGTATTTTAGCAACCATATGAGCAAGTTTGCTAATTTTAGCCAGGATTCTAATCCTTGTGATTAATTTTGCTTCAAATTTTCAAACATAAATTAAGAAGCAAGAATGAAATGTTTGATAAATGTGGCTCTTTTAACAGCTGTATCTCTACTATTCCAACCTCTGCTTTCATCTGAGCATGCTGGTTGGATAATTCTGGGAGTTGAAGTCCACACATCTTAAAGTTGCCAAGTTTGAAAAATATTTCCATAGATCAGGGGTGTCAAACTCACGGCCTGCAGGCTGGATGCATCACATGATGGCCACACCCATGCTTGGTTTAGTGAAGGGGGGGAAGTCACAATACATCATGTGACAATGCTGGGATGACGCAAGTTTGACACCCCTGCCATAGATGAAAGAATTCTCCAGGATATGGCAGAAGATTTGAAAACCTACATGTAGAAATTCCAGCTACCATTCTTCCCAGCAATTGACTTTTTTGCTACAAACATCTCTTGAGTGTACCAGCATGCAAAGAAATTCATAGAGACCAAATTCATTGTCCCTGGGACTGCATAAGATGAAAGCAAAGCCAGGAGTAGTGGAGATAAGAAATTGGAAGAGTCACCTATTCCAACAGTTTCATTCTTGCTTCCTTAGGTTTGAAAATTTAAAGGAGAGTTATTAACAGGGTTAGAATTCCAGGCATCTTAAAGTTGTGAAGTTTGAAAAGCACTGGTCTATATTTATAGTAAGTATAAATATGTGCTCAATAAATACATTTGACATCATTTTAAAGTCACTTGGTACAAATTCTCCACTCCATGAGCTTAATAGATAGAGGGACTTGATGCCGTATTTATTTGGTCTTAGTCCTTGCATTATGCTTAAATTACAATATATAATAGATGTATATGGTTAACCTTACAGCACTTTTTGAGAACATTTAGAGGAAATAATGGCAAGAATATTATTTTCCAAAGCATAACAAGCATCGTAATGCTTTTCATAACACTTCTAGAGTATATTAAAAGGATATCACTTTATAAGAATATTCACTGATTTTAGTTTGAACTAGGAGTGCAGAGACATTTTCAGACTATTCTAAATGGATGCATGCCAACTTCAATTGTGGCGTTCTAATTTTTTTGTCTTTGCTGTCTTAAATCCAGATTTAAAGTTTCCTTTAAGATTCCAGTTCTGGATGATTACAGTCTAGACTTTTTTGGCAATTATTCATGATTTGTTTTTGGTTTTTAATTATTGTTTAAAACAGGGGTGGGCTGGGACTACAATCTTACAAATTTCTGAAGAGCTGCAGGCAACTGCTTTCTATTCCTAACCTGAAAGTCTCTTTCCCTCCAGCATATTCTTCGGGAGGAAGTAAGAGCTGATTTTGCTTTACTTTGTAAAAATAAATTAACTGTACATAGTTCAAAGAAAAAGCCTCTGATTCATACACCCTGGAAATGTTCTTCCTGCTGTCGTCCAAAGGAGGAACGCTGCAGAGTAAGATGAAGAAGCAATCACTGCATTTTTGCATGAGATATGTATATCATTAAGAACTTGGCATGTGTATAAGAACTTTTAAGTCTCTAAAGCCTTCTTGAGATCATTTGGTTACAATGTTTTAAATTTCTTTCATTTAAAGATATAGATAACAGAGAGAGGTTTTATGCCAATTTCTAGTATGCTGTTCAGGGTGGAACCTATTTTATTTAACAGTACATCTGCAACTGCTTCAAATGCACCTTTAATTCAAAGTTTTTTAAATTTTAGTCTTGTCTATACTAATGTTAGGTTTATTGCGGAAGAAGCTACTGCTGCTGGTTCAAAGTGCATACTCAATGACAGTCCAACCTGGATTATTGATCCTGTTGATGGCACCTGCAATTTTGTACATAGGTAAAGACACGGTGAAAACCTTGCATCAAATGACACAAACCAGATCATCAAGCATCTTGAAATGCCTGAAGTATCAGTGAAATTTCTGTGTGTGTTGAATCCCTTCTAGTTTCACAGAGTGTGATAAAATGTAGGAGGAGACTGATTCCCAGGAGAAAAGGGCTACATTCAGGAGAAGCAAGAGGCATCTATGTATAGATAGCCACTCCATAATAGCTACAGAGTATATTGTGCATGCAAACAGTAAAATGCTCACTGGGAAGATTCTGTCTACAGATGGGAAACAATAAAGAACTCACCTTGGAAGAATTACTATGAATCATTCTTGGTTTTGGCCCTGACAAGGAGCTTACAACTCATCTTTTGCATATTTTGCACCAAGCAAATTTATGCACAGGATTACATCAAATTTACTTGTAAAGTATATGCATATTTTAAAAATATTGTAATAGCATTGCTTTAATATTTATACTTCTATTGAATAACAAAAATCGTATCACTAATTTGACCTACTTTAGTAATTCCTGGTTTTTTAACAAATTAGTTTGTGAGTATTAAGTTGTGATATTCTGAATTATCTTGAATCATATTTATTTTTGGAGGGGATTTTCATTAGTCTGCAATCTTTGGTTCATAAAATATTTCATAATGGAATGCATTAGAAAGCCTTTCTTTTTTTACCCAATCAATACATGCTGAAATAATTTGGGAAATTGGGCTGAAAGTTATGGAAGGAAAAATAATACGTTCTCAAGTTATAAGGCAGAAGCAGTTGTTAGGAAATGACTTGAACTCTAACATTTATTTTAGAAAAGCAGCTGCTGCTCTCCTTAGTCTATTCCTGGTACAAAAATGCCCTATGAAGGCAGCAGGGAATACAAAAAGCAGCTAATTGGTTGCATAGATTCCTAAGATTTAAAGAATGGAGAATCAGATAATTAATCATTGGAAAAGTCACAAAATTGTCTTTAGGATCAGGATGCAAATCAGTTTTCCAACAATTAAAATTGTATAAAAAATTATAATTTAATCTCTAAATACAAAAAAATAAGATTTCTTACCTGAGAACCAATGAAAAAATACTATCACAATGTTGATATGGTAAAGGTCATTGTTAAGAAAATTTATTAACAAATATAATGTATTTCTTACACAGGTTTCCAACTGTAGCTGTTAGCATTGGATTTGCTGTCAACCAAGAGGTATAAAATAATGTTCTGTAAGTTGGATAGGCTTTAGTGGCAGCTGTTAAAAAAATGGGGGGCGAAATGGATTTAGTAAATACACCTGAATAATTCTTGTGCAACACTTTTCCGATTTATCTTGTGATATTTGTAGAAATATGTTTCAGTGCATAAACCTACTTATAATATTCAAACCATCTTTTTGATCTTTTACATAAAAATTATAAATGATTTTTCTCTTAACTAAAAATGTTTCGGCTATCCGGTCTAGCCATGCAGAACAGTGTGTTGCAAAAAACAGTTACAAAAGTACCCCTTAACCTAATCCTTTTTCCTTACATTAAATTGCAATCAGTGGAATATTCTTGCAAAGTATATGCATTTAGGAATGGACACAGTATTTAAGCAAATGACCAATCAATCAATCAAATCAGTTTATTGCAGTCATAGACCAGCATTGCTGTCTTTCCATTAAATCACAGGATTAATAGTTCTCTGTGTTCTCTATCTTCTCATGTTACTGTAGAGCAGGGTGTAAAACTCAATTTCATTGAGGGCCTCATCAGGGTTGTGTTTGACCTTGGGGAGCTGGGGTGTGTGGGCAGGGGGCGTGGTCAGTTCCACAATACTTGTGTTGGGGGCGCCTGTGGTGGACCAAGTACTCTGCCAGCAAAAACACACTCCCAAACTCCATTTTCAGCTGCAGCAGCCTCCTGAAACCCCCTGCCAGCGAAAACGGAGCTCAAGAGGGCATTCCTCTCAAGCATTGTTTTCACTGGCAGAGGCACTGCGGGCCTGTCTTTGGCTGTTTCCAGGGCAGTCTCATGGGCCAGATCTAAGCACCGCACGGGCCAGATTCGGTTCCCGGGCCTTGAGCTTGATACCCATGCTGTAGAGTATTTGTCTGGATTTCTACCAACAGTGTTGGTAGGCAGTATATGGCTTTTATACCCTTCCTTTAGAACAGGTGATCCACTGAACTGGGTTTCCCTATAAAAAATAACAAGTGCTCCTTCTCCTTACTTCAATCTGGCAACTTTGCTTGGCTGACATCCATTCTACTGCTAGACAGTGATGAAAGCCATAAAAATGTTGTGGTAGCAAAAATGTTGGATCGTGCAAACTTTGGAAGCATCATTACCCTTCGTATTATTTCTGTAAACTGACAATTGCTTTGTGGTAAATTACATATGATACATCTTGATAAAATGTGATAGGCACACCTGATAAGTGATTATGCTTGCAGTGAGTACTCTGCAGAAGACATTGCTTGTATTTCTCATTTAGTAACTGTGGTGTAAAAATTAGCCATTATATAAGGGGATGGTATATTTAATTTCCTGTAGCATTTATCATAAGGAATATTTGGGGTAATCAAAATAATGCAAACTGCAATCTTATGCAGTTAAAAGAGATTTGTTTATAATGATATAATGCAAATTGCATTCATGTTCCTTTTCTTTTCTTAAAACCCAAAGCTTGAATTTGGTGTAATTTATCACTGCATTGAAGAACGATTATACACTGGTAGAAGAGGTCAAGGGTCATATTGTAATGGCAAAAGGCTTCAGGTGTCAAAAGTGACAGGTTGGTTTAGATTTTGTAAACACTATAAAATTTATGTATATATATCATATTATAGAATTGTCACTTATTTTAGATAAAATGAATGTATCTTTTAGGTAGTTTTTCTTAATTCAGGTTAATAATATTTTTGCTGCCTCATTGTAAACTCAGCTCCCCTGAAATTAAATTCTGTTTCATCCTATTGCTAGCTGTATGGGCATCCAGAGTCAGGGATGGAAGGCAAGCGACAAATCATGTGTTGCGACCTCATGACATGAAACTGCAACTTATACTTTTGCATCAGGCACTGGGACACAAGTACCTAAGGAGAATTCTCTTATTGATGTCATCATGCATTGTTGTAGTCTCAGTCTGGCTATAGATGCCTTCAGCTGGGCCTATCTTCAATAGCAGACAAGTGAGCCAAAAGTAGCTCAAATGTGACAGAGTTGAAAAGGACTGCCTACCGTTGGACTGAACTGATTGAAACCCCCCTATCAGGTGCTAAAGTTGCTGCAAGGGCATTTGGAGAGGAGGCTGTATTTTTCTGGAGATACAGTATAACATCACCTTTTAGCAGTTTGCCCTGGCAGTTCAAAGAGTTCAGACAATTTCTTTAATGTTTATGACCTCTATTGTCTTATTAATGTAGAACTTTAAAAGCATAATTAATTTATGGTGGCCTTGTAAGGATGAATTAGAAGACATTCTTGTTCTCCCAGCCATTTATGCATTAATTTGTTCCACATTTCACATTTTACTGGAGTATGTACATATGCAAATACAGATAGTCCTTGACTTACAACAATTCATTTAGTGACTGTTCAAAGTTACAACAGCACTGAAAAGAGTGACATGTGGCCATTTTTCACACTTAACTGTCGTTGCAGTATCCCCATGGTCACATGATCAAAATTCAGGTGTTTGGCAAGTGATTCATATTTGTGACAGTTGCAGAGTCCTGGAGTCATGTGATCCCCTTTTGTCACCTTCTGACAAGCAAAGTCAGTTGGGAATCCAGATTCACTTAACAAACATGTTACTAACTTAACAGATGCAATGATTCACTTAACGACTGTGGCAAGAAAAGCCACAAACTCACTTAAATGCTTCACAACATAAATTTTGGGCTCAATTGTGGTTGTAACTTGAGGACTACCTGTACATGCACACTAATTGGTTTGGTCTGAATTGCTTAAATCACTTTGTAATCTGTCTAGAAGCCTCCTGTTATTGAATCCAATAACATCTAATATTGTAAATTGTATACACATGCGAGTAAGAAATGTTTCAAAACTTTCAATACTCAATGTTTCACCCTAAAGTATTTTGCATCTATTTCTAGAATAGCGCTGGGTGTTGTACAAAAGTTTATTAAGCTGTTGTGTTGTTTCAAAAATACATATCATTTGCATCTGAGATTCCCACTCTGTTTTATTATCATTATTGCAAGATCTAAAATTTAAATCACCTGGCCTTTGAATCAGAACTTCAAGTCTTCAAGTCCAAGAAAAAGCCTAGAGTTAGACTTGAGTGGTTAAATACTGGTAACTTTTGGGTTTAGTATGGATTTTTTGTGATATATAACGTGATAAAGATATATTTTTCAATCAATTCTAGAATGGCAATGAAAGAATAGATAGTCCTTCTTTAGCAATCATAACTAGCAGTGGTTGATAAACAGTCACTAAGTAAAATTGCAACTGCTTACTATTTTCTTCAGTTGTCCTTTGCTTTACAGATCTGCAAATGTCATCAATGTGGGGATTGGTCATAAAGTTACTTTTTCAATACAATTGTAATTGTGAACAGTTATTAAATGAGGCAGTCACTAACCAAGGACTACTTTAATGTTAAGCAGATTTATTTTACTTGGGCTTTTTTAGTTTTCTTTAGCAGAATTGATTTGGATTTTTGGATAGGAGACCACTATGAAATCCTATGCTATAGATTATGAAGTTAAAAAAAAACCTCATACCAAAGCAAAACAATGGAAAGCTACTTCAAATTGCAACCAAGAAAACAATGTAGACATGTCCATTTAATCAGCAGGCATTTAGTTTGATTCTCATGAAACTGTACTATTAGTATGATTGTAAATATATTTACTTTAAATGTTAACATAAATGAAATCAGGTTTAGTGTCCATTTTTTGCTATGTGATCTCTGGCATGCCATTCAAAGACCAGCTGTGGATTTTGCCTCTAAAAAGACTACTTGAAAATTATTTGTGCATCTAAAGATGTAGATCTTTATAAAAAAAAATTAGAGTAAGCTACTGTAGCATTAATACACATCTATCATTTTTCTTGCAGATATCACAAAAGCCTTGATTTTAACTGAGATTGGTCCAAAGAGAGACCCTGACACTCTGAAAGTCTTTCTTAGTAACATGGAACGACTGCTAAAGGCACAGGCACATGGGTAATTCTGTTTCCTGTAAAATTAATAAGCTTAATAACAAGAAAATTATTAATATAATATTTAGGTTAAGTACTGCCATCAGAAATCCAGTCAGCCAATCAACAGTTTCATCAGTATTGAAATGCATATATGGACTGTGCCATTAATAGTGTCCCTTGTATATGAAGAGAATTCTATCCCTGCAGTAGGGTCATCACAATCTTCTTTTTTGCATTAAATTCTAGAATGCCATATGAGCCTTGGTGGCACAGTGGTTAGAGTGCAGTACTGCAGGCTACTTCTGCTGGCTGGCTGCAATTTGGCAATTCAAATCCCACCAGGCTCAAGGTTCACTCAGCCTTCCATCTTTCTGAGGTGGGCAAAATGAGAACTCTGACTCTGTAAACCACTTAGGACTGTAAAGGCACTGTAAAGCGGTATATAAGTCTAAGTTCTATTGCTAAAACAAAAAATAACCTGTGTTAGGCTATAAAATGTATTTAATGCATGCATTTGGCTCTTTGAGGAAAGTGTTTTCTGTGTAGAATATCATGTTCATACTGAGTATCAAGGATAAAATCTATCAAACAAGTAAAAATGTTGAATCCAATATTTGGAAATGTATGTTACTGCACAACCACTTTCTTATGAATAAAACTAGGGTTGAATGTTTTTTGCAATTTTTTCAACATTTATTGCAGGGTTCGTGTTATCGGAAGTGCTACTTTGGCACTCTGTCATTTAGCATCTGGGGCTGCAGATGCATATTACCAGTTTGGCTTGCATTGTTGGGATTTGGCAGCAGCTACTGTTATTATCAGGGAGGCAGGTGGAGTTGTGATAGATACATCAGGTAAGTAAATTTATTTAAAGAAGGATAAAGTATGAGTTGCACATGATACCACTCCTTCAAATTCAGAAGTGTTTATTTTTTTGCTACAATCTCATTGGATAATCTCATTCTAGACTTTCTTGGAATTCCAATCTTTACGAAAGAAAGTTCAGAAAAGTGTGAGGCCATACTGGGGAGTAGTGGCCTTAGAAATGGGGAAGGAAGGAGGCTAACTTAGGTACGAAAGCCATTCTATATTCTAAGGGTTTAATGTACAATTTTAAAAGTTTGCAAATAGTGTGCTTCCTATTGTACAGTTGCAGTCCCTAAGGCTTATTGTGTTATTATGTTGGAAGACTCATAAAAATAAGGTAGAGAACTAGTATGAATAGAACAGGGGTTAGGTCAAAGCAAGACTCCCCACATGAATTCCACAAGTGTTTTGGGTGATATGAAGATGGACTTTAGGACATAAAATGTCTGCCTTACCTTTGAGCCAATCCCCGTTCTATTCATACTAGTTCTCCACCTTCTTCTGGAAGGAGGGAAAAAAAGACCAGTCAACACCAAAAGAAAAATTTGGTATTTCCAAGCACTTAGGATCAAATAAAGGGAACAGTTGACACGAAACTTTACATATCAGAATAAAATTTAGTAATGTTCTTCCTATATGTCCCAGTTTAAATGCATATAATAGACTACACAAGAAACAATTTGTGTCTTCATCACAAAAGAAACATATATATTTCAATAAATTTTCTCCTAGGTGGACCTCTAGATCTGATGTCATGTCGAGTAATAGCAGCAGGTACCCAGGAGATGGCCTCATTCATCGCTCAGGAAATACAGACTATTCACTATGGACGTGATGATGAGAATTGACCAGACATCAACCTAAAATAATATGGAATGTGGACTTTTGGAAAAATTTCACTTCTTTTAAGATGGCTTTTAGCAACTGTTATTTGTTTCTTGTACAGTTTGTAAATCAAACATATTATAAAAACATTTTAGTGTGCATTTTAGGAAGGTGAAAGAGGTGTATTTGGGCGTGTGTGTGTGTGTTTGTGTGTGTGTGTGTGTTTGGGACCTTTCCCTGTTTTTAATGAGAATATTTTTCAGTTATCATTTTTTTAATGTTAAAAGCTCTTTGAGGCTGTAACAGAAGTGGAGATGTTTTTGGTTTCACATAGAATGAGAAATAAACTTTATGTTTCAGATCTCAGGTATTTTTTGTTGTTCCATGGCAAGGAACAAGTAGTGCCTCAAGTGCCCTCATCCAAAAAAACTTGAGTGAAATTACTATTTTTTTTTCTAAATTTAAAACAGTCCTATTGAGCAGCTCTTGAGATAGATAATTTATTTATATGGTGCACACAAGCATGATAATGATACATATTCTTAGATATCTGTATTATCCTTGGATAAGTAACCAGGTACTAAAAGAGCTGACTAAAGAATGAAAAAAAATTCTTTTTGAAACATTCAAATATTCTTTACCTTGATTCAAACCCTAGACTATAATACCATGTAATATTCACTAAGATGTTACTGTTCTCAAGTTTCTTACTAAGCACATAGGTAACCTGATACCTAGTGTATAATCAGTGGTAATTATGTGAATGGAATAATATATATTTTGACCGCTGATGGATATCAAAAGTCCAAGTTACATCCCTTGGTGACTTCATAGATATATCCATGTAATTTCCTTGATAACAATACAGAAGTGATTTTCTATTGCCTTCCTCCAGGATAGTATGCTGAGTCTATAAACCACTTAGAGAGGGCTGTAAAGCACTGTGAAGCGGTATATAAGTGCTATTGCTATAGTGTTGCATTTGTTTTTTAACTTTTCAGTCTAATCTAAAGCCCTGATATTTTCAGGAGGTTTTCCTCTGCAATCTTAATTAGGCCCACCTCCACTTAGCTTTCAAACACAGGCAGGTGCTATTATGTGTTGAGATGGCCATTGTGTATCCTTGAATGATGATTGTGGAGAAAAATATTCTATCAAAGCAAATTCAAAACTGGCAGAGAGATTCCTGCAATGCTGAGCTAGTATTCCTTGAAAAGTGCTTGTAGCTTGTCCTGTGGAACAGAACTGAAAAGGAATATCTCCCTATTATACAAAAATTGTGGCTGTACATGTCACAAGAACTACCGATTCCTTGGATGGAGATGGCCATGACTTAGGCTGAGTTTTCATAAGCAGCATATAAGGTGGCAAACTTTCAGAACTTTGGTTACATAATGAACTGTTACATGATATTTCCAAATAAAGGCCTAAGAAACAGAAATTACAATGAAAGGGACCCTACCCTAATCTTTTCAGTGACCAATTGTTTTCTATGCTTGAGTATTATAAATTGTTGAGATAAACTCTTATGAGCCTCCTCTTGGCATTCCAACTAATGCAATTTAGTATCTAGTACTACATAATTTAGTACATAAATTTAGTACTACATACAAATAGTTTACTATCTCCCTCGTAAAAATTAGGGTTTAGATTTATGTGAACTAGACTTATTGACAATGACTGTATGTATTAAGTGGTGGAACTGATAATCCATGTTTTATCAAAGGCTAGAATATTACATTGGCCATAGTGTACCTTGTTTTCTCAATATCTTTCAGTCATAAATACAGTGGAGATAAATGGCATTTATGATACTTCTAAATAAATATATTTTTTATGAATTTAATTTAAACCTGAGCCAGCTATCGCTGTGTGTATGAAGCTAAGAATTTGGCCCATTCTCTTAAATGTTGAAGATATATTTTCTGAGAGGTTTTAAAAATTGGATAGATTCTCCAGTATAGTGGATTGGAACCAAATTTAATTCTAAGAATATACCTATTAAAAGCAATAGGATTTCATTTAAATACATGCTTGAAATAAAGGATTTGCACTTGCTAGTTTTTCCAGCTGCTGTAGAATTTGTTGATAATTATTAAAGGAACCACTGAACAAGAAAGTCTTCCTCTATTCAACTCTATTACTGAAAATTTGCCTCCCTGGAATTAATCTTTGTATGTGTGCAAAAGTTCATCAAAGGTTTAACTGTGTGGTGAGAACTTTGTTACTCATTGTTAATTGTGTTACAATAGCAGTAACTGCTATTGCCAATGAATCACTTCTTTCCTTCTGTGCCATTAATGTGCTGTCTGTATCAATTGTCTCATTTTTCCATATTAAAGAGCTTTGTGGTTGGAGTACTTAGGAAATATGGCATATCTTAAAAAATGAAATTTTGAAGATAATATGTATAATAAAGCATGTATTGTGCAGTTAAACCTGAAGGACCTAAGAATACAGGCGAAAAACTACTAAAAATAAAAGCCACCAGAGATCATTAATTCTACTTCAGTAAATTTATGTCAACTTTGGTGACAGATGCCTTTCTTCATTTACCAACTACATAATAGTAAAGAAAACACGATGGTTCCCCTTCCATCTCCCCTTAGGAATGGAAAATTCCTGCCACTTAATTTCTTTCCTGTCTGCAGTCATCAAGATACAGTTAAAAATCAAACTTAATAACTGGAACATTAAATGAACTTAAACATTAAGAAGTAATATGTTAATAAGAGATCAGGACAGGATCATAAAATATGATAAACTGCCATTGCATAAATGTTTATAAATGATAGTGTATACACTGTTGATTTTATAATAGCTTTTCTATAGCACTTCAGAATGTTCAAAAGCACTTCCTCAATATCATTTGCAAACCTTATACAAAGATATTCCTCCAATATTCCCACTCTGTAACAAAACAAATGGATTAGAGTATAATCTGCCTAACAAGTAAATTAGTAGCGGGTACAAGATTCAAACAGAATTTGCTCTTAGTAATATAGTAACATGTTAGGCTACATCTGAAGTCTTGTGCATGTTACTTGGGTTAAGAATCAAAAAGACACAAAACATGATCTGAAGTTACATTCCCATTTTTTCTTTAGTGACAAATGGGATGAGGAAAAATATTTTAAATGTGTGAAAAAGATACATGCCTTTGCTATATCAGTAATTATTGAAGACTAATTCACAAAACTTTATGAATTGATAGAATATAGGCACCAGATTTAGATCTGATTATGATCCATTTTAACTGTCCCATTAATCCCTTTAAAAACATGATCTTGTGGGTAGCAATCTGAATAGAAACCATGGAAACTAGGTTTTCGTTCTATTCTGTAGATCAAAAGGAACATACCTGGTTATAAATTGTTCTTCACAGAAGCTAATATTAAAGTCCATAACAATCGGAAGGAATAACTTGGATGAAAAATATTAACTAACCCATGTACCAGAATTGCATTTTAAAAAGATACCAATATATATATGAAGGCATCAAATAAGGATTTCACATTTAGTCTTCTTAATTTTCCTACCCTCCATTTTCGAATACATTAGTTTATAGGAAGTTAATCTCAGCCATTATTTTCTTAGATATGCTTTATTACAGGGCAGATAACCTAAACCTTGTAGGCTAATTTCCATTTTTTGTGCAATGAATCTGATCAGATGTCTGGGAAGAAACCAACCCCCACCCCCACCCCCAGGCTACAGTATGTGAAAAAAAGTGGATATCCTTACCCGCCTTGGGTTCTTGTCACAGCCTTCTATTTATCCCTGAGTAAATGTATGGTTCTTGAAAAAAAAGTGTGCCTACCTGTACTTTACAGAAAAGCTTTTAGGTGGAAAAATATATACAGCAGAAATTACTTGGCTATCAAGTTGGTAAGGTGACCTATTTAGTATTTTGCATGTATAAGGTATTCAAGAGCTGTACAGTCATGAGTTTTTGTGCATCTTTATTGCAAGAACTCTGAAACTTAACTGGTTTATGGTGTTTATATATACCTTATGAGCCATTTGATGTTATGTTCTTGTTCAGTTACAAACTATTACTGGTTGTCTGCTATTAATCTGGACATTTCTACCTCATAGGGGGCTATGAGGAATAATGTGTAATTATTATTCAGTAGACTAAAAGTTGTTTCCAATGGATAAAGAACTACATCATGATATCTAGAATTCTTTTTAATGTATGTTTGTCAAAACAGCTTCATTTTCCAATAAAACAAAGAGGCAAATGTGTATTATCCAACTGTTTTTCTGTTGTTTTTTTAACTCGAGAGGAATTATATAGAGGCCTGATCTAGATGTGTGTGGAACTTGCCCATTTTCCTCAGTCCCTTTCTTCAGAAGAATCCTGCCTCACAAAAATGTAATTTAGAAAAAAACTCAACAGCATACAGTACATTACTTTTTCTGAAGAAAGAAGCAAGAGTAGAAAGAGCATTAGAAATTAAGATCAGGATATGGCCAACATGTATTTCATTCTAAAGAAGAAAGGGCAGCTACAAGATATATACTGTATAGTTTAGCCAGGATTAGCCAAGTTGCCATCTTTGGAAAACACTAGCCTTGGTTGAGGCAAACCTATATTCTATAACACAAGTAGAATTACTAAACTTCTATAGCACCATCGTTTTCTTCCAGAGGGAAGAAACAGGGCGGAGGGAAAATAGTAACAATAAAAATATTACATATTTCACAATCAAGTCTGAGATCATCTGATCTTTAAGTGTGAGTATTTGTCCCCAGGCTTTATTTTTTTTACCATTATGTTGTTAGTTGCGAAGTCGTGTCCGACCCATCGCGACCCCATGCACAATGTTCCTCCAGGCCTTCCTGTCCTCCACCACCCCCTGGACTCCATCCAAGTTCACACCAACTGCTTCAGTGACTCCATCCAGCCACCTCATTCTCTGCCGCCCCCTTCTTCTTTTGCCCTCCTTCTTTCCCAGCATTAGGCTCTTCTCCAGTGAGTCCTTTCTTTTCATTTGGTGGCCAAAGTATTTAAGTTCCATTTTCAGGATTTGGCCATTATATTTTTACCATTATAGGGTGGCTCAATGGCTAAGACACTGAGCTTGTTGATCAGAAAGGTCAGCAGTTTGAATCCCAAGTGCTGAGTAACAGAGTGAGCTCCCGTTACTTGTTCCAGCTTCTGCCAACCTAGCAATTTGAAAGCATGTAAAAATGCAAGTAGAAAAATAGGGACCACCTTTGGTGGGAAGGTAACAGTGTTCTGTGCACCTCTGACATTTAGTCATGCTGGCCACATGACCACGGAGACGTCTTCGGACAGTGCTGGCTCTTCAGCTTTGAAACAAGAGATGAGCACCGCCTCCTAGAGTCAGGAACAACTAGCACATATGTGCTTTACCTTTACCTTTTTACTATTACAGTGTCAATTGCTTATTGTTGTTGCTGTTAGTTGCGAAGTCGTGTCCAACCCATCGTGACCCCATGTACAATGTTCCTCCAGGCCTTCCTATCCTCTACCATTCCTCGGAGTCCATTTAAGCTCACACCAACTGCTTCAGTGACTCCATCCAGCTACCTTATTCTCTGTCACCCCCTTCTTCTTTTGCCCTCAATTTTTCCCAGCATTAGGCTCTTCTCCAGTGAGTCCTTCCTTCTCATTTGGTGGCCAAAGTATTTAAGTCTCATTTTCAGGATTTGGCCTTCTAAAGAGCAGTCAGAGTTGATCTCTAGGACTGACCGGTTTGATCGCCTTGCAGTCCAATTGCTTATATTATTTTTAATTCTTGTAAGCCAACCAGAATCACATGGAAGTGGGCATCCATGCAAATTGAAATTATAGATTACAATCCTTTTCTATCTGTCTATCTAAAATAAATCAGGAGAAATTTAGATAAACCTTAATTTACTTGTCAAGGTTAACTTGTGATACTGTATCAGAATTCTTGTGCAATAAATGAGGTACTGGAAACTTGGCATATTTAAGAAATAAAATAATAAATAAATAAAAACTACATGGATTTATCAAAAATAAGTCTTGTCAAATCAACTTTTATAGTTTAGTTTGGTAAATCATGGTGTGTTCAGGAAATAGCATTACTTCACCTTCCCCTAGTTCTGATTCCATGTCTCTATTTTGGCTTTACTAAAACTTGCCTTAAACTGTCCAGCAAGCTATTAGATCTAGGACCTCTACCATCCTAAACTTCATGGAGAGCTATAGTGATATACAAATGAAAGTGGTTCTTCTCTCCAGACCTTCTCAGAGGTTGGAAAAGAAAAATAAGCAGAGTCAAAGGGTCAAAAAGATGTAAGGATAATGTAGGTACTTTCCTCACATTTTTATTCCCTTGCACTAATCAAGAATGTCTGAAGGGTGAGGATTTACGAATATAATATATATAATTTTCAGCAAAGCATTTAATAGTCTCTAAGAATTTTGTTCACAAGAGCAAATGCAACTCAGTTGACCCTATTCTTTGAAAGATCCAGATTGGTTGAATAACAGCTATTAACAGCTCTGGGTCAACGTGGAAGAAAGTAGCACAGGAAGTTCAATGTCCTCTAGATGTTTGAGTTTATCATAAACTAAGTTTGCAGTGCAATGCTACTGTGAAACAGCTCATGCAATTTTATACAGCAGAAGCAATAGTGTAAGAGCATGAGAACAGTTCTAAATGCTATTCAGGTCATATATGAATACCGTGTCTGCTCTGTGTATCATATAGTTCAAGAAACTCATTAATATGTTGAACGTGCAGCCTGAGGAAGGGGAGCTATAATTCACTTACAGTACAAAACCTGGCATATCCAAGCAGATGTGGAATGGAGTAACTTTTGCCTGAACATTTGGAGAAGCGTTGCCATTATGTGTATAATAATTGGATCAGCTATCTATATAAGGTGGGCGTCTTATGGTCTCAGAGTAGCGAGTCACAGAACAAACCAAATTCTTCAAAACCTGGTTTGAAAAAGTTGGTTATGTATAAAAGACAAAGCTTGGGGACAGGGGGAAGGGAATGATAGCAGATTAGATTACAGATTAACAGAGTTGGAAGGGAATTTGTAGGTCATCTAGTCCAACACACACCCCGCCACCCAAGCAGACCCCACACTGTATTTCTGACAGATGGCAGTCCAATCTCTCCAATCTTGAAAGCTTCCAGTGATGAAGCTTCCACAACTTGTGAAGGCAAGCTGTTCCTTTGGTTGATTGCTCTCACTGTCAGAAAAGTTCTACTTGTTTCCAGTTTGAATCTCTCCTTGTTCACTTTAAAGCATCTAGAATATGAATGGTGGTCAAGAGTTTTGTTTTCTAGAATCAAGAATCAGATATAACGCCTTCCCTGGAGAGGTAAATATTAAATTTTCTTGTAGCATTGTTGTTGTTAGTTGCGAAGTCACGTGTGACCCATCGCGACCCCATGAACAACTTTCCTCCAGGCCTTCCTGTCCTCCACCATCCCCTGGAGTCCACTTAATGTAGCAATGTACAACTATAAAAGGTGAACAGAAACGAGAAGGGAAATGTCTTTACATTATAAACTTATAGATCACGGACTGCAAAAAGATCCAATCGGCCTCGGGCCAATGAAGGCATCGACCACCCCCCAAACGAAGATAAGTACACTCTGAAATCACTTCCTTTTTGCGTGCTGGATTTCTCTCCCTCCTTTCGCCTCCGATCAATGGGCGGTTCTGCTGCGTAAAGGACGAGGAGGGCGGGGTGCCCTTGCTCATAAGGAGTAGCGGAGCGGTCCGTAGGTGAGGAAGAACAGTAGCACGATGGCTGTGGAAAGTGCTCGTGACTACACGGCAGTTTTGCTGCGGTAAGTATATTATAACATAAGCGCGCGCGTGTACGTCTGCGGTGTGCGGGTATCTTAGTTACCAAGGCAACCTGTCGGGGTTTTTTTTCTTTTTTCTTTTTTTTTCTTTTTTCTTTTTTTGCAGCGCAGCTGAAGTCGCCTCCCCTCAGCGTTGAATTTTCTAACCAGGGAAAGTGCCTTTTTCTCCCCTTTCTCTGTACACGGTGCCACATCTCTCTCGCCTCCCCCTGACTCAGCCACGACTGCGGCTTTGGCCCTCGGTCCGGGCTCGGCGTCGACCCCCGCCTGGTGGTCCTCTTACTAGGTGCCTTCCGGGTCCCGCTCCTCCTTTAGTAGCTTCGTCGCCGCCTCATTAGCTAGCTAGTTAATCGAGAAGCGAATGGGGGAGCCTCCGGGTGTCGTCGCCCTAAGAGGAGCTCAACTCCCGGGAGGAAAGAAAGCTACCCTGCTTGCTCCTTCCTCGTGCCTCTGTCTCGCCTCCTTTTTACATTGTGAAAAAGAGGAGTAGGTAGGCTGCTTGTAAGGCTTCGCTGCCTTAGAGTGAATTAAGGTATTGCTGAAGGAAAATGGCTTGTTGCAGTGGCTGCCCTACCTGAACACCCTCATCGTAAAATTGCAGTTTCGTCTGTATTCCAGGGGAAAAAAACTGTCCAGTTCTTGGCATAAGCATATTTGGGAAACCTTTTTTTTTTTCTTTATTGGAATGAGATTCTGAGCCAAATGTTTTTACAGTTTTTAACTATTGAGCCATTTAGTTAGTATAAACCAAAGCAGTGGACAAAATTAGGGTACAAGCCAATGTGTTGTAGGAAGCCAGGCACTTTTTTGTTAATCCAACAACTAGGTCAAGTGTTAAATCAGCCACTTTCAAGTGAAAAGACTAAAAATACAAGGAAAAAAAATACAAAACTCATGGACAAAAGGTGTGGGGTAGAAGGGTAAGAAAAATAGGACTGGTGGGTTGGACAAGCATACACTGGACTAGACTTTCGCTGAGAACAATGAAAGCGCTACAGGTAGTCCTTGATTTACAACCAGACTTAGCAACCATTTAAGACAAACCCCCCCCCCAAAAAAGGTATTTACCATTCTCGTCCTAACTTATGTCCAGGCTTCCGCTTCCTGTGGTCATATGACTGCATCTTGGGCACTTGGCAACCAGCCATTTGCAGTGTCTTGTGGTCATGTGACTGCAATTTACCATTTTTTTTCCCTGGAAATGAATATATTTCTAGTTTCTAGGGAAAAAATGCCCCATAACAAACTGGGCTTATTTAATGACCGCTGCAAAAAAGGTTGATGACCCACTTTCTGACTATCAAGGCTCAATTATGGTCATAAGGGCTCTGTACTATACCAAGTAAACATCACTAGTCTTGGCTTCTAAAAACTTTGAAAAAGCTTCACTTAAAGCTGATCCATTCAGTTGAAGATTGGATATTATGTTGTGAGCTTTAATCAAATATGATTTTATACCTAATTAACATTTTTTCCATTGAAAACCTTTGCTACAGTTAATCTGATCCATGAATTTCAGTTTTTTCATCAGGCCTTCAGGGACTTCAAGCCTTTTTGAAGACAAATGTCACATAACTCAAGATGAACTGAAATAGACAGCCTTTGTACTTAGAACCACACTGAAATTTGCGCAAATTACTATTTTGTAAGCTAGTAATGCAGTTACTGTGACTGAATTTTCAGTCTAGGGTATTAGGTCAACTGGTGATGAGGTTCTTTTTTTCTTTTTTCTTTTCCTTATTACAGTACAGAAGTGTTAAAGGCAACAGCAGCTAGTACTCAAAGGAAATTTGGGCAAATAGGTTGTTGATAACGCTGCTTTAACAGGGATGCAATTCTAGTCATATACAGTAGCTTGCTTCTTAGTAATTTCCCATATTGTTGCAGAATTGCTTTGGAATAACAAATAGACATGGTGTTATTAAGATGCTTAAGAAATATGGGGAAATATAAGGAAGAACGTTTAAATCTATATTGCATCATTGACAAAGTCATGAATGATCTATCAAAAGATATATTCATGACTTGAATCTTTTTGCTGTAATTGGCATCAGGTTTGTCTGAAGAAACACCTGTACCTAGGGAAATTTTGGCTAGGTCCCCACTGGCAATCAAGTGAAGACTAAAACCAACCCTCTCTAACCAAGCTCTTTCCAAATATGTTGGGCTAAATTCTAAATTAACCAGATGCAAGTGCTCAATAGTTAAGCTGTATCTTACTGTAGGAATTATATTAGCTAATGTAACCAGTTGGCCAACTTCTTACATATAATAACTTTCCTCTGACAGTCCTCTAAAGATTGACAGACCTTTTGGGTGGATGGGAGGTAGTTTCCTGAAAATGGAAGCAGTGTTCTTTTGGGATTCTTTTTAAGATATCTGAACTTTGTTTTTGTTACCCCTTTTAGGGTTTTAGGGTTTCCTGTAAACTTGAAATGGTAGAACTTTTTTTCCTTAAGTGTCCTGTAAAAACTCTTGCAAAAGCTACCAGTTTTGGCAATTTGCAGCTGGATTTAATGTCATTGTTGCTATGCCCTTCAAATCTACTAAGAGTTTAGGGTGTGTGCATTTGGTATGATAATTCCCTGCTCCTGCATTAGAAAATAAAACTATTGCTGGTGATATTTAATGTTAGTTTCATTCATTAAACTATTTTACTGGTTGCTGATAAAAAAAAACCAACTGGTGAATTTTCTAACTTTAATTCAATATATATTGTAGGGATATCCTGCTGAAGTCTTATGCCCAAAATAAAAATCCTATAAAGTGCAGGTATTAGATATAGTTACAATCCACTTGCCTCTTTAACTGGACACTAAAGCTAGGTTGGAGAGATATAGTATGGCCTCAGATCTTTGGTTTCTCAGCTGCTGGGTCATCATAACTAACCTGGCAAGGCCTCCAGATAGTACTATTCCAAAGATGTAATATTATCATGGAAACTCCCCCCTCCCCCGCCCCATTAGATTTATTTTTAAGGAATCTGAAACCAATTATTAGTTAGAGTAGAACTAATAAACTTGCCAGCTGGATGAAGAGTTGCCTTCATTTCCTCTATAAAAAGAGGAATAGGAATTCAGGTTAGGACTTTCAGACAAAGATTGTGCTTGGCTTTTCTGGCTCCTAGAAAGGGTGGGCCTAAAATAAAAATAAAAGTTAAATTTGAAATATATCCTTGAAAACCCAAAAGCATTTGCTACACTCTTCTGGTCTTTTAATTCAGCAAGCAGCTTGAGGAATGAGCTATATTTTTAGCAATAGATTTAGCAATAATTTTGGAAAACTACAGCCTACTTTTCTTCAAATATTTCTGGAATATAAAGAAGTATTTTCTGGAATACAACTCCCAGAATTCCGAGTCAGCCTGGCTGGTTCTTGCTGGCTAAGAATTTCAGTAGTAGGAATTACAATATATGATTGGCTCCAAGTTGATAAAGACTGCTACTTTTTCAACTTTTTTAAATTGAAACTTCCACAGTCAGTAGGAACATTGAGTTTAAAAAATACTGTATTTCTGTTCCAGATCTCTAATATCAGTGGGAACATCGGTGGGATCAGTAACCAGACAAGCCTTGCTTCCATGTGCAGCTCGGCCTTTTCGTGTTTGTAACCATGACAGAAGCAGCCGGATAGGAGTTATGGCAAGCAGTTTACAGGAGCTTATCAACAAGGTTTGACTCTCTAAAGAAACATTATCCTGCCAATCATGCTTAGGTATTCTTATTCCAGCTTCATTAAAAGTTTATGTTGTGATCCGAATATTTGCAATAGTTTCTGTTTATATTCTCTAGATAGCCTACAGTATTATACTACATGTTCTTGAATATACTCTCAGGAAGAATTAAGATTTTTATTTTAACTTTCTGGTAGATACTGAAGTGCACCTTCTACTTTACAGGAAAGATTCACTTGCAGTAAATCAGAAATGATTCCCACCTGACTTACGATAACTTTCATAAAAGGGCATTTAAAATTAAGCTTTCTTGTATTCCTTCATCTGTAGACCTTGGATGCTTTAGTGATAACTGCTGGATTGATAACACTGGTTCTAGAGGAAGATGGGACGGTGGTGGATACTGAAGACTTCTTCCAATCACTAGGGGATAATACACAACTCATGGTTTTGGAGAAGGGACAGAAATGGAAGCCAGTAAGTGTTTTGTTCTAAGGTAGTGCATTCCAACCACCAACTAGCATGGTTATATTTTTCTTCTTCATGAGTCTCTGAAGCTATACTGCAAATTTCATTGAGTGAAGAGAATGGGGAGAATATCCTGAATTTACACTTGTAAATGTTTGCATATATTTGCTATAGTTTAACTTAGTCTGTTGATATCAGAGACTTTTAACATATTAAAACACGCCTTAACAAATACATCTGTTCTGAACGTAATGGTGTATTATTACAGAAATGGTAACTAATGCATGAGATTTCTGTCTTGTTTTTAGTAGAAGAAAAATTACTAGTTAGCAATGTAAACTTAACCCTTGTTCTTATGATGGTGTTGACACTGGGTCTGCCATTGTCCAATATTATAACCTAATTTAATGGGTTATTGTAGTTAGGGGATAAATAATTATGAATCTGTTTTTGAAGGAAAGGTGAAATCCACATCTCCAAGTTAAAAGAAGGAAAAACACACAAACTTGTCTCAAACTTTTCAGTATAGTCTAGCAGATTTTTGAGTACTGTAGTCTAGTATTTAATGCATATTTTTCTGCATCTTGATACAGGGATTAAATTATGGTATTGCAACAATACAGCAACCAAAGAAAATGGGAGTAGCAAATTTCACTTTGGATTTGTACAAACTGAATCCTAAGGACTTCATTGGTTGTTTGAATATTAAAGCTACTTTCTATGAAATCTATTCTGTGTCCTATGACATCCAGTGTATGGGAGCAAAAAGTATTCTAAGGTAAGTATTTATTAAACTTGTTTGCCGCCTTTCTCATCACAAAGCAATGCTAGTATACATTTATACATTTACAAGTATACATTTCTAGTGTTGTATGTGGAACAAAATGATCATAGATGTTCTAACAAACTCTTCTAATAGCTTATGTAATCAGAAATATACATATTCTACTTTTTGCTTTAAGAAGAGCTTATTTAAGGCATTGAGGTCTTACAACTAAACTAGGGCAAAGTGTAGCCTTGTGTTTTTATTATCTTAGGCAGGTCAAAGTTCGTAAGAGCAGCCCTCCTGGATTAGAAGTCCACCAGGCTTAGGTGCCCATGAAAGACCACAAATAAAAAATGAGCACATTTCACTGAATTGGAGGGATCAAGGTAGATGCTCACCCCCATAAACCATGAAGGCCATTCTGTGACCTATCTCTCAGTCTAATCTATTTAAAGGGTGATTATAAGTGACAGTGATGTGTGAATTTAGATAGGGTACATTTAACTTTTTAGAGGGAGTGTAGAATGTAAGGATAAGAAATGGAATGAGACATCAAGAAGAATCATTGAAACCTCAGAAGAAATGTAACCTCAAGAAGAATCACTGGCTTATTTCCATACTTTAGTTGAGCAATATTAGACATAATTAATAAAAATTATTTAAGGATAGAAATAATTCTGATAAGGTTCAGTTTATTGAAAAGTAATCCCATACTTGCCTTTGTTTAAACTAAGCATTGGAAACATAATAATTTATTAAATTTGTACCTGCCTAATTATGTATAATATCAAAAATTAGTTCCAGCCTATTCTCTTTAATTCCTTCTATACAAATAATAAAATTATCTGCTATATGGACAAGTGGATATTAATGCACTAGATGGTAGTAGTGCCTACAGTTTCTCATATAAGAACTTAATATGTAACTGTTGTTGAATGGGAACAGCAATACATTTCCCTAAATAAAATGGAAGTTATAGCTTACGTTTTAATATTTTTTCATCTAAAAATATTACTATAGATCTAGCACTGATGTTTTTGATGGTGAAAATAAGACAAAGTCTTTTAAGGTGAAAAGAAAACATTGTTTTGGAATTATTAAAGATGGGTTCCTGGCCTTATTTATAGCATTTTAATCATTCAAGAAGCAACCTAATTTTGAAATAGTATATTTTAATAGGGTCTGTCAGTTATCATAATAACTTAATTGCCAAAAAAAAAGCCAGGGTTTTTTTTTGGTTAAAATATTAAATATTCAAATGTAATAGAAACTTGGTATTAAAAAAGCCACTGATCTTGTGACTATTCTGTGCATTGTACTAAGTGAGTTTAATCATTGTTTATTGTAGCCACAATTGATTATTAAATTTGTACAATACATGTGTCCAAATCAGGCAAAAACCAGGTTTGAGAGTTAAGCCAATATTAATATATTAATTGTCCATAATATCTAAATTATGGTACTATACATATATAAGACCATAGTGCTACATTCAGTTAACAGAAAATAGAATAATTATTACAGAAAAATTGAAAATGCAGCATTATCCAAGCTTTTGTTAAAAGGGTATTGCTAGTTTCAGGCAAATCTCCTTAGGGTACCAAATAGCCATGACAAAACAGACTGCCTTCCATTTTTGACCTAGGTATCTACAGTCGGTTGCAGATGACTTACAAGGGCAGTCTTAGAAAAGGAGGTGCTTCCATTATGAGCTTTTATCAAGCACTCTGACAATTGAGGGCAATAGCATCTTGAAATTGACTATAGCTGAAAAGGACAGTAAAAATGCTAATTGCAATAGCACTGCTTTGTATAAATTGAACCATCTTTGTCAGATAAGGCATTGCTGTAACCCATGCTCTGATTATCATACAGTTGGTCAAGTGGACTAAGTCAAATGTTATCTTCTTCACAGGAGGATACTTCGTTTTCTGTCACAGATTGCCCAAGTAACAGGGCAAGTTCTTCTCCATTCTGGAACGTACATACTACAAGTAATGGGTGATTATGAAGATGGGCTGCTTACAGATGCCAAACACTAAAGCAAATATAAGAGCCTTTTTAACTGCTTGCCTCTCCAGCTAACACTGTAAATCGGGTTTTGGGAAGGAGAGATTGAGTTACACCTTAATATATTAAATATCTCAAGTTTAGCTGAGTGCATAGATATACTTTAATGTTTAAGCTTTTATTTAAGGTAATGATGTCATAATTGTACATATGGTCGGAATCTTTTTGATGTACTAAATTATTTAAGTTGAAGAACTCTTGTGCCATCAACTTCCAGTAGAAAGTTCTTCACACAGCAAAACATGACATGTACTAAGAACTTTTTTTGATTACTATGTGAACAGTCATATTAAACCTCAGAGAAGTTCAACATTAATCTCATGTCTATTTAAAACTGCCTCAATGTTGCTAATCTATAAATAAATGTCACATCTCAGTTTTAAAAATATCTTATTTTTCAGGAATTTCCTCTTTAAAAACTTAAGAGTTTTTAAACTCTGGTCACAGTTACTAAAGAAAGCTGATTTTGCCAACAAAAAAAGCTGTCTACATGGGTTTGACTTAATGGTTAAAGCCAAGTTGCTGGGTCTAGCATTTGTGCTAAGACATAGCCTCTCTTTTGTCCTTATGCAGTCTCCCAGGCTGCTTATCAGCATCAGGAGAAGCCTTGGCCTCAAAACTGCTAGACTAACAATGGACTGATATTATTTCGCTTGACAGAAAATATCAAACGTTTTCCCTTTCTCCCCCTTGCTGAGTTGCATGATAAACACAGAGTGGGAACATTCTATTTTCCTCCTATTGTTCCCTGCTTAAACAAATGTACAATTACTATCCTGGTTCGAGAACCATGGGAAACCCCAAAATATCTATGGAAAATAATTATTTCAATTGATAGGAACTTACTGTAGCTGAATGAATGTACGGTACCTGGAGGTTTTCCAAGAAGCAAGTTTTTTTTAAGGAACAGCTAGAAAAACCTGAGTCAAGAGATTTGGATGTAATGATCCTATAGGGAAAAAAAGCTAGGTGCTTAATGGTGAGCACATCAGACCAATAGGACTGTTCTCAAACCTGCATATCCAGAGTTACTCCATATTTCCAAGAATAGGATTGAATTGCAATAACAGTGACATCCAGAAATTTAAGAAAAGCACTCAGTGGTTTGTCACCTCCTACTGATAATGTAACAAAGGAAAGAAGGTCCCTTAGTCCTGCAAAGAAAAATAAAAGCTTTGTGGCTGCTATGGATTGAGTGCTTATATCAACTAGACTAGACTTGCTCAAGTGGGTTACATGAGAGGTCATGACTAGGGGCAAAAAATGTTTGAACATCATATACTGTGCAGTGCTAGCTAAGGATATAATAAATTTTAGGCAGGGTTCCTGGAGACCTGAACATTATTTGAAGGGTTTCTCCAGAGTAAATTTTTTTTAGAAAGGTTGATCTAGGTTGAAGAGCCATTGTGGTGCAAAGAGCCATACTGGCACAGTGGTTAGAAAGCAGTATTACAGGCTAATTTTGCTGACTTCCAGCCATTCGATTCGCACTGGCTCAAGGCTGACTCAGCCCTCCATCCTTCCAAGGTCAGTAAATTAAGGACCCAGACTGTTGGGAGCTATGTGCTGACTCTGTAAAGAGCTTAGCGAGGGCTGTGAAGTTCTAAGTGCTCGCTATTAATGCTTTGCTTTACAACATAGATAACTAATTCCAAACAATATATTAAGCCTAAATCACACAGGGCTGCCTAAGTTGAATGGCTTCAGTGGCTTACATTGTATCCTATGTAAATCCGATTGGTGTGGTTTCTTTATTTAGGGCTTCAGGCAATGTGTGAACCCAGTCTTTGTGGTTTGTAAATAGCTGTTAGTAGCTGATGTGTTGAGCAGCTTGGACAAACTATGGGTTAGCTTAAATCAGTCAAGTTTAATAATCGTGCAGTTCCTCATCTTGCAGTGATTTAAATCCTTCCCAACATAACTCAAATGAACAAAGGTTTTTGAAATAATTTCACCTCCTCATCTAAAACTACAGTTTGAGTGTAAGGGGATGGTTTACTGAGGTTTTCAATAGATATAGATACTGTTGTTATCTGTATTATTTCTTTGTGGAATATTTTTATTTGAAAAGACAATGCAAAGTGAAATCTGTAAATGTCTCACATGCTGTTGACAGCTAATGGAAATAGAAGTATGCTGAAACAACTAAATTTACCAGCTATCTGCCTTTTGTATTTATTTGCAGTCTTCAGCACAGTTTCCTTATCCAGTAAAAAAAAAGCATGTGAAATTAAATTGAAACAATTTTAAGTAGAATATTCAATCGCTTCATTGTCATGCATTAATCTGTTCATAAGAGCATGCGTTTATCTGAAACTACAGTTTTAGATAACAAATGGGTGCTACATATAATTATAATAACTTTTCTGGAGTTCATCTGAAACAAAATAACAATTACACAACTTACTTCATTCCACAACCACCATCCCCAACTAAACTGAAGGTGTGTTCTGTAGTTACAACACAAATATTGTAACAAATTAAGGCAATAATTCTGCACAATACATCATTTCTGGCACATCTAAAACAAGCTTTCTCCCTTGGTTGGGCAACCTGAGACCTAATGCTGTACTGTAACCCCAAGCCCTCAGACCTCCTTTTTGCTCTGAAGTTGTCTATGACTATGGTTGCTGACTATGAATGATACAATTTCTTGATTTTTGACATTAAACAGCGTGAAACTAATACAAGTCCGGATGCAGGGTAAGTAATGCAGAAAACGCCCCACACTTCTCAAAATCACATCTGGCCAACATGTATGACGTACATCATGGTTCAAACCAAATGTTTATTTACCTTCCAAAAAACTTGAGGGTCATCATCTCCCACCTCAAGTTAGTTGTTCAGTCATGCAGTCACTTTCAATATGGGGCTTCCTCTGAACAGCATTCAGAAGCTAAGGCTAATCCAGAAACTGGTGGCTTGAATATTTATGGATGCACCTTGAGATACCCATGTAACATTCCGTCTAGAGAGGCGTACTAATTCCCAATTGGCTTCTGAATGCCATTCAAGGTATTGATTGTCACTTCTTCAGTCCTTTGTGGTATTTGATATCTATGGGAGTGCCTTTTCCCAGTAATATGACTAACTTAATAACTACTACTTTCAGTTTTTTAAGCTTATGGTTGTGTCATGGTGGTAAAAGAAGCCACCATATAAGTCTTCTAGCTTTTCATTACCTTCAATTTTTCTAAGCCTTGGAAAAATTGATTTCTCCTTCTCAGTCTGTTCTTTCTCGCAACATGCTACCTTTTTTTATTCACTTAGTTAAGAGTATAAAAAAATAAGATGATTTTAAGCACAAACGCACTCCTATTCATCATGGCTCACCTAATATTAGGCAGATGTCGAGTGCGTTAAAGATAGAGCATTGTAGAATAAAGCTCTGGCATATGGCCTCAAGCTAGTCTACTGTAGCTAATCTGGAAAATAAAAAGAAAGGTTACTATGTTGTCCATATGATCCACTTTTCTGTATTAACAGAATCTTGTAGAATCCCACCTCTACTGTGAAGTTATGCAGACCTAAGTAGGTTGTCTGCCTTTCTGAGAATGAAACCAGAGCCTAATTAAAACCTTTAGCATCACTTTCAGTTTTCCAGGAGCTGCTATTTTTTTATGGCAAATATTTATAAAGTTATTTTAAAGATGGCATGTAAGTGAAGGTTAACTGCATTCTGACTTTTCTGGAATAATTAACCAATTCTTGTTAATGATGGAAAGGTTTCAAGTAAGTGTTGGAATCTTAATTACCATATAAATCACATCTCCCCATTTAGCTGCAAGTTTTTTTATTTTATAATTATTTTCTAATCTAATCTAATTATTTGTAATTGTCTAATATTCTTCATTTTATATTGCATATTGCAATGTTGTCCTTTATACAGATATAATTCCAATCATTTTGCATAGCTTTGAAATATATTTCTATATGTACTATTCCTGGTACAGGAATATGTCTTACAATCCTTTAAGATCTAGACGTTTAATAGACCATTTGGGTTCATAATAATTGCTGGGTGAACCTGAATATAAGGGAAGCCATAACTAATAGTAGATCAGATGTTCAGAGTCTAGCATCTTCAGGGTGAGCTGGAAGAAATTAATCTGAAACTCAGCTACTGCAAGTTAATGGCTGAGTTCACACATCACACTAAGGCATGACTTATTTAATCTTCTAGAAAGAGTCACAGTGGACAGTGTGACGTGGGATGATAAACCACAAAGCATGTTATAAATCACAATGACTAGCTTCACCATCATGCTAAGACACAACCCAAAGAATCACACTTCAATAGGGTTCACACATTAACTCATTGTGTAATTTCTTTTGTTTTCACTTAGCATTCATCAATCTCATTAATATTAAATTAGATGGATTAATTAGTTGACTCAAGATGGCAAGATCCTGACACCAGCATGAATTCCCAGCAAATAATTGGACCAGTTCCATCAAACCCCAGAAAAAAGTGGAACATAACCAATGCCAGTGTTGGTTATGTTCAATCAGAAAGATTCTATTTCTGTATAGAAATGTGGCCTTAAATCCAGATACTAATCTATGAACAGCAAGGGGTATGTATGGTAAACAACTTCACATAAGCAAATTTTAGGCATTTTCTCCTTCTTCAGTATCAAAATGAATGTTAACTTTCTGTTTAATTCTGTAGAAGAACCAGTGGCATAAAGAATAATTAAGGGCATGGTAATGTTTTGCCAAAACACGTCGGCACAGGGAGTACAATTGTGCATTTGCTCTCTTTCCTCGAAGTTCTTAATTCTTTGGTGCATTTGTCATATAACGCAATCCCCAATTCTGGGCACACTGTTTAACAAATGGACCTTGACACAGATTTTTTAATTTGTGGGTGGGCTGTAAGGGTGGGATAAAGAAAGGCTGTCCTGACCTCTTTGCATTCTTGGCATTCATATGCCTTTAAATCATGGGGTGTATGGTATTACAGCGCACACAGCTTTCATTTGTGCATTAACAATTAGCTTCATCTCTAAAAAAAAACATTTTTGAATAAATAAGAATGTGACAATTCATCCTTTGGGACTTTTTAACAGGCTTTTTTAGTTTGCGGCTGAAAGACACAGCTTTTTGTCTTTTTGTCCAAATGAAGCAGTCAGGAGATGTATGTATGTATGTATGTATGTATGTATGTATGTATGTATGTATGTATTTATTTATTTATTTATTTATTTATTTA